>JAVKPL010005755.1:20000-22500 GCA_032173675.1 Gastrolobium villosum | reverse complement strand
AATAACATAACTCCACACATAACAGCCTCATTACTTTATAACTAACTCATTAATATCATCCAAGTTTCATCCCGCATCGCAATCCTCTTCATTGATCTGAATAACATAACTCCACACGTAACAGCCTCATTACTTTATAACTGACTCATTAATCATTGATATGAATAACATAACTCCACACATAACAGCCTCATTACTTTATAACTAACTCATTAATATCATCCAAGTTTCATCCCGCATCGCAATCCTCTTCATTGATCTGAATAACTTAACTCCACACGTAACAGCCTCATTACTTTATAACTGACTCATTAATCATTGATATGAATAACATAACTCCACACATAACAGCCTCATTACTTTATAACTAACTCATTAATATCATCCAAGTTTCATCCCGCATCGCAATCCTCTTCATTGATCTGAATAACATAACTCCACACGTAACAGCCTCATTACTTTATAACTGACTCATTAATCATTGATATGAATAACATAACTCCACACATAACAGCCTCATTACTTTATAACTAACTCATTAATATCATCCAAGTTTCATCCCGCATCGCAATCCTCTTCATTGATCTGAATAACATAACTCCACACGTAACAGCCTCATTACTTTATAACTGACTCATTAATCATTGATATGAATAACATAACTCCACACATAACAGCCTCATTACTTTATAACTAACTCATTAATATCATCCAAGTTTCATCCCGCATCGCAATCCTCTTCATTGATCTGAATAACATAACTCCACACGTAACAGCCTCATTACTTTATAACTGACTCATTAATCATTGATATGAATAACATAACTCCACACATAACAGCCTCATTACTTTATAACTAACTCATTAATATCATCCAAGTTTCATCCCGCATCGCAATCCTCTTCATTGATCTGAATAACATAACTCCACACGTAACAGCCTCATTACTTTATAACTGACTCATTAATCATTGATATGAATAACATAACTCCACACATAACAGCCTCATTACTTTATAACTAACTCATTAATATCATCCAAGTTTCATCCCGCATCGCAATCCTCTTCATTGATCTGAATAACATAACTCCACACGTAACAGCCTCATTACTTTATAACTGACTCATTAATCATTGATATGAATAACATAACTCCACACATAACAGCCTCATTACTTTATAACTAACTCATTAATATCATCCAAGTTTCATCCCGCATCGCAATCCTCTTCATTGATCTGAATAACATAACTCCACACGTAACAGCCTCATTACTTTATAACTGACTCATTAATCATTGATATGAATAACATAACTCCACACATAACAGCCTCATTACTTTATAACTAACTCATTAATATCATCCAAGTTTCATCCCGCATCGCAATCCTCTTCATTGATCTGAATAACTTAACTCCACACGTAACAGCCTCATTACTTTATAACTGACTCATTAATCATTGATATGAATAACATAACTCCACACATAACAGCCTCATTACTTTATAACTAACTCATTAATATCATCCAAGTTTCATCCCGCATCGCAATCCTCTTCATTGATCTGAATAACTTAACTCCACACGTAACAGCCTCATTACTTTATAACTGACTCATTAATCATTGATATGAATAACATAACTCCACACATAACAGCCTCATTACTTTATAACTAACTCATTAATATCATCCAAGTTTCATCCCGCATCGCAATCCTCTTCATTGATCTGAATAACTTAACTCCACACGTAACAGCCTCATTACTTTATAACTGACTCATTAATCATTGATATGAATAACATAACTCCACACATAACAGCCTCATTACTTTATAACTAACTCATTAATATCATCCAAGTTTCATCCCGCATCGCAATCCTCTTCATTGATCTGAATAACTTAACTCCACACGTAACAGCCTCATTACTTTATAACTGACTCATTAATCATTGATATGAATAACATAACTCCACACATAACAGCCTCATTACTTTATAACTAACTCATTAATATCATCCAAGTTTCATCCCGCATCGCAATCCTCTTCATTGATCTGAATAACATAACTCCACACGTAACAGCCTCATTACTTTATAACTGACTCATTAATCATTGATATGAATAACATAACTCCACACATAACAGCCTCATTACTTTATAACTAACTCATTAATATCATCCAAGTTTCATCCCGCATCGCAATCCTCTTCATTGATCTGAATAACTAACTCCACACGTAACAGCCTCATTACTTTATAACTGACTCATTAATCATTGATATGAATAACATAACTCCACACATAACAGCCTCATTACTTTATAACTAACTCATTAATATCATCCAAGTTTCATCCCGCATCGCAATCCTCTTCATTGATCTGAATAACATAACTCCACACGTAACAGCCTCATTACTTTATAACTGACTCATTAATCATTGATATGAATAACATAACTCCACACATAACAGCCTCATTACTTTATAACTAACTCATTAATAT
>JAVKPL010005755.1:0-5000 GCA_032173675.1 Gastrolobium villosum | reverse complement strand
TATCATCCAAGTTTCATCCCGCATCGCAATCCTCTTCATTGATCTGAATAACATAACTCCACATCATTAATCATTGATATGAATAACATAACTCCACACATAACAGCCTCATTACTTTATAACTAACTCATTAATATCATCCAAGTTTCATCCCGCATCGCAATCCTCTTCATTGATCTGAATAACATAACTCCACACGTAACAGCCTCATTACTTTATAACTGACTCATTAATCATTGATATGAATAACATAACTCCACACATAACAGCCTCATTACTTTATAACTAACTCATTAATATCATCCAAGTTTCATCCCGCATCGCAATCCTCTTCATTGATCTGAATAACTTAACTCCACACGTAACAGCCTCATTACTTTATAACTGACTCATTAATCATTGATATGAATAACATAACTCCACACATAACAGCCTCATTACTTTATAACTAACTCATTAATATCATCCAAGTTTCATCCCGCATCGCAATCCTCTTCATTGATCTGAATAACATAACTCCACACGTAACAGCCTCATTACTTTATAACTGACTCATTAATCATTGATATGAATAACATAACTCCACACATAACAGCCTCATTACTTTATAACTAACTCATTAATATCATCCAAGTTTCATCCCGCATCGCAATCCTCTTCATTGATCTGAATAACATAACTCCACACGTAACAGCCTCATTACTTTATAACTGACTCATTAATCATTGATATGAATAACATAACTCCACACATAACAGCCTCATTACTTTATAACTAACTCATTAATATCATCCAAGTTTCATCCCGCATCGCAATCCTCTTCATTGATCTGAATAACATAACTCCACACGTAACAGCCTCATTACTTTATAACTGACTCATTAATCATTGATATGAATAACATAACTCCACACATAACAGCCTCATTACTTTATAACTAACTCATTAATATCATCCAAGTTTCATCCCGCATCGCAATCCTCTTCATTGATCTGAATAACATAACTCCACACGTAACAGCCTCATTACTTTATAACTGACTCATTAATCATTGATATGAATAACATAACTCCACACATAACAGCCTCATTACTTTATAACTAACTCATTAATATCATCCAAGTTTCATCCCGCATCGCAATCCTCTTCATTGATCTGAATAACATAACTCCACACGTAACAGCCTCATTACTTTATAACTGACTCATTAATCATTGATATGAATAACATAACTCCACACATAACAGCCTCATTACTTTATAACTAACTCATTAATATCATCCAAGTTTCATCCCGCATCGCAATCCTCTTCATTGATCTGAATAACATAACTCCACACGTAACAGCCTCATTACTTTATAACTGACTCATTAATCATTGATATGAATAACATAACTCCACACATAACAGCCTCATTACTTTATAACTAACTCATTAATATCATCCAAGTTTCATCCCGCATCGCAATCCTCTTCATTGATCTGAATAACATAACTCCACACGTAACAGCCTCATTACTTTATAACTGACTCATTAATCATTGATATGAATAACATAACTCCACACATAACAGCCTCATTACTTTATAACTAACTCATTAATATCATCCAAGTTTCATCCCGCATCGCAATCCTCTTCATTGATCTGAATAACATAACTCCACACGTAACAGCCTCATTACTTTATAACTGACTCATTAATCATTGATATGAATAACATAACTCCACACATAACAGCCTCATTACTTTATAACTAACTCATTAATATCATCCAAGTTTCATCCCGCATCGCAATCCTCTTCATTGATCTGAATAACATAACTCCACACGTAACAGCCTCATTACTTTATAACTGACTCATTAATCATTGATATGAATAACATAACTCCACACATAACAGCCTCATTACTTTATAACTAACTCATTAATATCATCCAAGTTTCATCCCGCATCGCAATCCTCTTCATTGATCTGAATAACATAACTCCACACGTAACAGCCTCATTACTTTATAACTGACTCATTAATCATTGATATGAATAACATAACTCCACACATAACAGCCTCATTACTTTATAACTAACTCATTAATATCATCCAAGTTTCATCCCGCATCGCAATCCTCTTCATTGATCTGAATAACATAACTCCACACGTAACAGCCTCATTACTTTATAACTGACTCATTAATCATTGATATGAATAACATAACTCCACACATAACAGCCTCATTACTTTATAACTAACTCATTAATATCATCCAAGTTTCATCCCGCATCGCAATCCTCTTCATTGATCTGAATAACTTAACTCCACACGTAACAGCCTCATTACTTTATAACTGACTCATTAATCATTGATATGAATAACATAACTCCACACATAACAGCCTCATTACTTTATAACTAACTCATTAATATCATCCAAGTTTCATCCCGCATCGCAATCCTCTTCATTGATCTGAATAACATAACTCCACACGTAACAGCCTCATTACTTTATAACTGACTCATTAATCATTGATATGAATAACATAACTCCACACATAACAGCCTCATTACTTTATAACTAACTCATTAATATCATCCAAGTTTCATCCCGCATCGCAATCCTCTTCATTGATCTGAATAACATAACTCCACACGTAACAGCCTCATTACTTTATAACTGACTCATTAATCATTGATATGAATAACATAACTCCACACATAACAGCCTCATTACTTTATAACTAACTCATTAATATCATCCAAGTTTCATCCCGCATCGCAATCCTCTTCATTGATCTGAATAACATAACTCCACACGTAACAGCCTCATTACTTTATAACTGACTCATTAATCATTGATATGAATAACATAACTCCACACATAACAGCCTCATTACTTTATAACTAACTCATTAATATCATCCAAGTTTCATCCCGCATCGCAATCCTCTTCATTGATCTGAATAACTTAACTCCACACGTAACAGCCTCATTACTTTATAACTGACTCATTAATCATTGATATGAATAACATAACTCCACACATAACAGCCTCATTACTTTATAACTAACTCATTAATATCATCCAAGTTTCATCCCGCATCGCAATCCTCTTCATTGATCTGAATAACATAACTCCACACGTAACAGCCTCATTACTTTATAACTGACTCATTAATCATTGATATGAATAACATAACTCCACACATAACAGCCTCATTACTTTATAACTAACTCATTAATATCATCCAAGTTTCATCCCGCATCGCAATCCTCTTCATTGATCTGAATAACATAACTCCACACGTAACAGCCTCATTACTTTATAACTGACTCATTAATCATTGATATGAATAACATAACTCCACACATAACAGCCTCATTACTTTATAACTAACTCATTAATATCATCCAAGTTTCATCCCGCATCGCAATCCTCTTCATTGATCTGAATAACATAACTCCACACGTAACAGCCTCATTACTTTATAACTGACTCATTAATCATTGATATGAATAACATAACTCCACACATAACAGCCTCATTACTTTATAACTAACTCATTAATATCATCCAAGTTTCATCCCGCATCGCAATCCTCTTCATTGATCTGAATAACATAACTCCACACGTAACAGCCTCATTACTTTATAACTGACTCATTAATCATTGATATGAATAACATAACTCCACACATAACAGCCTCATTACTTTATAACTAACTCATTAATATCATCCAAGTTTCATCCCGCATCGCAATCCTCTTCATTGATCTGAATAACTTAACTCCACACGTAACAGCCTCATTACTTTATAACTGACTCATTAATCATTGATATGAATAACATAACTCCACACATAACAGCCTCATTACTTTATAACTAACTCATTAATATCATCCAAGTTTCATCCCGCATCGCAATCCTCTTCATTGATCTGAATAACTTAACTCCACACGTAACAGCCTCATTACTTTATAACTGACTCATTAATCATTGATATGAATAACATAACTCCACACATAACAGCCTCATTACTTTATAACTAACTCATTAATATCATCCAAGTTTCATCCCGCATCGCAATCCTCTTCATTGATCTGAATAACATAACTCCACACGTAACAGCCTCATTACTTTATAACTGACTCATTAATCATTGATATGAATAACATAACTCCACACATAACAGCCTCATTACTTTATAACTAACTCATTAATATCATCCAAGTTTCATCCCGCATCGCAATCCTCTTCATTGATCTGAATAACTTAACTCCACACGTAACAGCCTCATTACTTTATAACTGACTCATTAATCATTGATATGAATAACATAACTCCACACATAACAGCCTCATTACTTTATAACTAACTCATTAATATCATCCAAGTTTCATCCCGCATCGCAATCCTCTTCATTGATCTGAATAACATAACTCCACACGTAACAGCCTCATTACTTTATAACTGACTCATTAGTGAGGCATCGGGTGCGCCGCGTCAGGCACCAAGTCCAGCACCTCCCCAGGCACCATCCGCTGCACCACGCTGGGCATCAGGTGCGCCTCGTCAGGCACCAGGAGCGCCACGCCTGGCACCGGGTGCGCCTCGTCGGGCACCATCCGGGGCACCACGCCTGGCACCGGGTGCGCCTCGTCAGGCACCATCCGGGGCACCACGACGGGCATCAGGTGCGCCTCGTCAGGCACCATCCGGTGCACCACGCCGGGCATCAGGTGCGCCACGCCTGGCGCCTCGTCAGGCACCATCCGGTGCACCAGGTGCGCCACGCCTGGCGCCATCCGGTGCGCCACGCCTGGCGCCGGGTGCGCCTCGTCAGGCACCAGGAGCACCACGCCTGGCGCGCCAAGTGAAGCATCCGGTGCACCTCGCCTGGCACAGGGTGCGCCGCGTCAGGCGCCAAGTCCTGCACCTCCCCGGGCACCACCCTCGCCGGGGCACCCAGTCAAGCATCCGGCGCACCACGTCGGGGCACCCAGTCAAGCAT
>JAVKPL010005754.1:0-24598 GCA_032173675.1 Gastrolobium villosum | reverse complement strand
TTATTGTTAGCTAAGGTTTGGGCTTAAAGAAATGCAGTCCAATTGTCTTTCCAAAGATCAATCTTCTTGCCATTACCTATTTGCCAAGAAGTATTGCTTATCATTTGAGGCCAGACCTTACAAATGCTTTTCCACAAGTGAGAATCATAAGGTTTACTAACTACCTCTTTTAGCATATCTTTTCTCCTGCAATATTTGGATAGCAAGACTTGGCCTACCCAAAGCTGAGATGGAGACTGAACCATATTCCAAGCACACTTTTGGATCAAAGCTTCATTCTGGATGCGGAGATTGGAGAATACCTAACCCGCCCTGGTTTTTCAGGGAGTTGAAGGTGTTCCAACCGATTGCATGATGCTTCCTATGAACCTCAATATCTCCCCAAATGAAATTCCTTTGCTTCATTTCAATTTCTTCACAAATACCCACAGGTAATAAGCTGTTTTGCATGTGGAACATAGGGATAGTGGAGATGACCGATTTTGCTAGAGTCACTCTACCTGCCATAGATAGACACTGATTTTTCCAACCATTGGAGCCTATTGTTAATCCTATCCATGATCTCTCCATAGTGAAGTTTACTAGTCCGGCCATGTTTCATTCTGTATCCCAGGTATCTGCCCAAGTTTTTTGTTTGAGCAAAACCACTAATCTTTTCACTATCTCATTAGCAACATCAATTGGAACATTTTTGGAGAAGAAGATATTAGATTTTGGGTAACTCACCTCTGACCAGACATGATCCCAAACTTTGTGAGGCACTCCATTACTGTCTTGATTTGGTCAATTTTGGCTTCTCCAAAGAGTAACAAATCGTCAGCGAAGAGGAGATGAGATATGGATGGTCCACCTCTACCAGCTGCCATTGGCTTCCACTCTTTCTTTGCAATTGCATCAGAAATCAAGTGTGTCATTTTTTCCATACAAAGCACGAAAATGTAGGGAGATATTGGATCTCCTTGCCTCAAACCTCTACTCGGAAGGATGCTACCAGCCTTGGAACCATTCCAGAGGATTTCAAGCTCAGCTGAAGTGATGCACTGCATTATGATATTCACCAGAGATTCTGGGATGTTTATCTCAGATAACACTTTGTATATAAAATTCCAAGACATCCTATCATAGGCTTTCTCTAAGTCGATTTTGATTGTGAAGAATCCCCTTTTCCCCTTCATTCTATTCATAGAGTGAACCATCTCTTGAGCAATGATAATATTGTCCTGGATTTGTCTTTTAGGAACGAAACTGACTTGTTGAGGAGAAATCAATTTGTTGAGAAGGGGTTTCAGCTTGCTCACTATAATCTTGCTGATACCTTTATAAAGAACAGAACACAAAGCAATCGGGCGAAATTGGTTAATCTTTTCTGGTTTTTCCAGTTTTGGAATGAGAACCAGAAAGGTTTTATTTAGATCCTTCACCTCATCCGGCTTCTCCCAAATCTGATGCACACAATCAACCACTTGCTTTTTCATAATATCCCAGTTTTTTTGGAAGAAAAAAGCTGGGAAGCCATCTGGACCAGGAGCTTTGAGAGCATTCATGGAGAAGAAAGCTTCCTTGATACTCAATTCCGAGATAGGATCCTTCAAGGCTGTCAACTCAGTCTCCTCTAATGCAGGCCAGCAAGTATTGGTGACTTCCCAAGGTCTGGAGTGATCTTCTTCAGTAAAAAGATTAGTGAAGAAATCATGAATAATCTTGTTCAGGCTGTCTTCTTCTCTAACCATATGACCCTCATCATTCTTGAGCTCTAAAATTTTGTTTCTGGCTCTTCTAATTATGGTAGTTGTATGATAGAATCTTGTGTTACGATCCCCATCCTCAATCCATTTGCATCTAGCCTTTTGAAACCAAAGAGCTTCTTCTTGTTCTAAAACTCTATTCAACTCATCCTGAAGAGCAAAATCAAGATCAGATTGGGCAATATCATGCTGGTTGGTGTGGTTAATCTGGGTCTCTTGGATTCTTTTTATAAGGTAATCCTTCCTAACTTGGATACAACCAAAAACTCTTTTATTCCAAGATTTAAGCGGATCAATTAGGTTTTCCAGGCAAGTGACAATCTTGGTATGGTGGTTCCAGATAAACTTGAGAAAGTGAACAAAAGTGCTATGACTCTGCCAAGCTACCAGGAATCTGAAAGGTCTCTCTTTCCGCTGGTTCTCATTGGGGAAAAGAGAAAGAAGAAGAGGATTATGATCTGAGTTTAGTCTTGGTAAAGCTCTAACATCCGCATCTCCAAAAGTGGTTCTCCAAGCTGCATTTGAACAAATTCTGTCAAGTCTCTTAAAGACTCTATCAAGATGAAGCCATTTTGGTCCCCTCCAAGTGAATTTAGAGCCTCTACAACCCAGATCCAGCATATGGCAGTCATTTAACATGTAGGAAAACTTCTGACATCTAGCAATATTCACAGGGGCTCCCCCTCTTTTCTCTTTTGAGGAAGCTATCTCATTGAAATCCCCCATCATGGCCCAGGGTCCCGTCATGCTACCACTGATTCTTCTCAGATCCGTCCAAAGCTCATCACGGACTTCCTCTTTGGCATAAACCACAGTGAGATGAAAGGAAGGACCATGATTAACAGAACAAGACAAGTGAATGAATTGATTAGATTTCTCTATGACAGATATACTGAACCTTTCTTCTTTCCAAAGAATCCAAATACCACCAGAAAAACCAATAGCATCTACTAGAACATACTGGTTGAAACCAAGTTGTTTTATTTTCTTCAGGGCTGCTACACCACTGATCCTAGGCTCTAGGATAGCAACCATGCCAATCCTATACTTTTTGATGAAATTTCTTAGGGATGTCTTAAAGGACTTTTTTGCAGCACCCCTAACATTCCATACAAGGCAATTCATTAAATAACTAAATTGGTCCCAGGTTTGCAAAGTACCTGGTTACTTTGTGTCCTATGCTCAGAGGCATCTTCCCTGTTTGGATTCTCCATCTCCATCCCATCTTCTGAAGCTCTATCTGGAGGTTCAGCTTTCCACGAGGTCTCCTCACTGCCCGAATTGGAAATTTCCATCTCTGCAGGAATGGCAACAGTCTCACATAGCTCACCAACATCCTAACCACCCTCAATGTTTGTTGACTGAGTGACAGCTATCTTGGAACAAAGCTCTATTTCAGTTTCCACATTGGATTGAGCCTTACTATTAATGAGAGGTTTGATAGTATGGGCTGGAGATTCTTGCCTTGGTTTGCTCTTCCAAGTTGTCTTATTGGATGAAGGGAGCTCTATTGGTTTGGAGCTAGACCCACTTTGAGGAGATGCAGTGGTGAACACAAAGGAATTGATCCTGTCTTTCCCTTTAGTTTTATGTCTGTTTTTACCTGTGGCTTTTTTTTCCCCAGACTGGAGCTTCTCATTAGCTGCTGGGCTACTGAGCAGAGAGGAGCTGCCCCCCTTATTCTCCTTTTGTTCCCCCAGAAGGGTTTTCGAAACTGAGCTAATCAGCTCTGTATTTTCAAGATCCTTCCTTATCTCCTTTTTCTGGTTAGAGGAACTCCCATTATTAGAGATATCAGCTCCAAAAGTTCGCTCTTCTTTTGTATCCTTCATCTTTTGAGAGAAATTTTTCGAGAATTTCTTCTTCTGCACAACCATCCAGGGCCCCACACTCTGGTTCTCTGAAGTTTTTTCTGTATCAGACACATTCGTGCTCCGATTAGGTTGCACTTCAGCAGGGTTCACATTCTGATTGCATTGCTCTTTATTGTGCCCATACTTTCCACACTTTACGCAAATTAAGTAAAGACTCTCGTATTCCACCTTAAAGATTCTATCCTCCAAAATATATTCTCCTCTCAAGGTTTTGGATAAATCCAATTCAACACAGACTCTCGCAAATTTCCCCCTATCACCCGTAGATGTATTTCTATCAACCTTTAACACTTTCCCAATAGTATCACCAATGATTTTCAGAAAAGACATCACACAGAATTCTTGGGGAATACCTGGAAGACGAATCCACGCAGCAATTCTATGAATGTTGGCTTTGAATGGATCAAAAAAAGGTTCCCACTTCCTGATTGCCAGATAGTGCCCCATCAAAACCCATGGGCCGCCGGTAAGAGCCAGGTTCAGATCTTCAACGCTTGTGAACTTCACCGAGAAGAAATCATTTCCTAAGTCGGCTACAGTTAGAGGACCCGCTTTTGCCCATAGGTTAGCAAGCTTGGTCTTCATATACATCACTCCTACCTTCTTGCCCAGAAGTTTGACTATGATTGCATTTTTCCAGGGGCTTCTAAGTCTTTGTTTAGCTTCCTCCGTGCATCTTATTCTCACTGACCCATCTGCTCCGTAAATGGTCTGGAACCCTTGTTCATTGATTACCCCTAGACTCGGGTCAAGAGGTTCACTCACTTCCTCTGTTAGATCGGCTTGCCAAGAGTCTTCTTCACCCTTAGTATTGTCGCTGGATCTAAGGGCTGCAGCAAAAGACATCATTTTCCCAGAGGGAATACGTTCAGAGATGTTGCCTAAACTTGCACCTCTGTTAGATGAATCTGGAGAGAATTCCTCTCCGTTTTTGGAACGCTTGATACTCTTCCTCATTAGATCGTTTGATTCAGGTTGTGTTGTTGTTGATGCTGGACCGCCGTGACTTTCGTTGGAGGAACCCATCTCGTTTGCCCTAGCAGAGAGAAAAACATAGGATGCTTTCTTTCAAAACATAGGATACAATAGCATGTTTTTTGATTTCCCTGTTTCTAAGAATTATTAAGTTGTATGGAACAAGGGATTAATGGAAGAGTACTTTATTGAAGAAGTATGATACCTAAATATTTTAATAATGAGAATTTTTTTTATTATTCTTCCTAATTCTTTTTAAAATATTAAAATTTAATTAATATATTTTACATCAAACATCTAGCTTGAGTTTCTTTCCAACAAATTAGTTTTAATTCTCTTTTCCTTTTTGAGCTGGGAAAAATCATATTTATTACATCTGAAACCAATGGCGGATCCAGTTGGTTGCAATTGTCTGCATTTGTAGACATAAAATTGGGGAATTTTTTTGTTTTCCCATAGGTGAGTGATTCAGGTCAAGTAAAAAAAAATAAAAAAATAGGAAGATTGAAAGAAAAATGGCAAAGATATGCCCAACCCAACCAGTCGTTACAATTAAAAGCTTTAAGCTTAAACCCTAACCCGTTGCTTTGTCTCAATTTTTTTTTAAACATAAATCTTATTAGCTCCAAATCTTAATAGACATCAACGATTTCTGAAATTCAATCTTCATCAAGTGGAGAAGAATCTCTCGGGATTTTTCACATTTTCTGTGAAGCAAAAGTGGCTAACTTTGGATCAAATAGACATTAACAGAGGTGAGTTCTTGACCGATTAGCCCCTACAATTATACTATATTTTATGTCAATCGCTAGGAAGAGATAGAAACTCATGTAGGAAGAGATAGAAACTGACCTAGGTCTTATGTGAATCGCTATTTATAGTCGCATTAAGTTTAATCCGTCAGTATAAGCGCTAATAGCTCCGTTAATAATTTTAATCTCAAACTTCACATTTTTAATATAATTTTGTCATCACTTTGTCGGTACGTGTTTTATACGTAGCCGGTATTAGTTCTGAAATCAGTTCTCAATATTATTAATCCAAACTTCATATACTTGACCTAGATATTTTTTTAGGAATATTCATGCACTTATTATGATTTTTCGAGATACTTCATCGGTATGCATTTATGCCGTGAAGCAGAACCGATAACTGTACTTTTCGTCAGAAAAATGACTTTCAGTGTTATTAAACCCTTACAATAATCATTTAAGTCCTCTCATAATTACTCAAGGTCAATTATGGAATTATTTCTCAAACTCACATTTAAATTATTAAAAAATTCTGAATTTAACTATGCAGGTTCTTACGTCGAACAGTATCCATCTTTAACCTAGGATTTTCTTTCATTAGTTCACATTGTCACATGTCCCTAAGTCCATCCTAAACCTAGGTTATCATTTATTTCCTTAATTAGGTTTAATTAACAAACCCTAATTAGGTTTAATTATAAATCGTAGGTTACTTTAATTTTAGGGTTTATCCTTAATTATGTTCATTATGAAATCCTACTTAGTCATATTATGTCATCGTGTAAGAACCCGCACAATTAAATTAGAAATTTTAATAATTTAATATTGAGTTTAAAGAATAATTTCATAATTGACTTTGAATAAAAAGGGAAGACTTAAATAATTATAGTAAGGGCTTAATAACGTTGAAAGTCTCTTTTCTGACGAAAAGTGCAGACACCGGTTCTACTTCTCGTATAATTGCGTATCGATGAAGTATTTCGAAAAATTATAATAAGTGAATGAATATTGCAAGAATAATATTTAGGACTGGTATGTCAAGTTTGAAGTCGAAATAATGAGAACTGATGTCAGAACTGATACCAGCTACGTAAAAATGCGTACCAGCAAAGTGTTGCGAAAATTATAAGAAAAATATGAAAAATCCTAGAAAAATGACTAGGTTCAGAATATTAAGTTTGAGATTAAAATGATTAGTGGAGCTATTAGTGCTAAAACTGACAAATTAAACTTAATGTCCCTATATATACTAAATGCACAAAACCGTATGCCATATTTTAGATGCTACGTAGAGACTCCCTTGACTGCTGAACAGTCTCTTCACTATTCCATTGTCTTCCTTGCATGAAAATCCATCAAGTGACCACTCTTCCTTCACCAAAATACAATAGCTTGGTGTGAACTAGCATTGTGAGTGAGAGAACTACTCCATTTCCGAGTTGTTGACACTGTATCAAGTGAGTTTGAGGGCTGACTTCTTGGTTAGTGAAGTCAGAGCCATCTTCCTTGGTCATTGAAGTTTCAAGGAGCTACCTTGTGGAGAAAAAGACCAAGCTTGATAGCCATTTTCGTGGTCCTATGTGAAGTCAGAATCTTGGAGCCATATAGGAGGATCCAAGATCACCTTTTTCATCTGTTTCGAGCCTTGGGGGTATGTTCCTCACCTTTGTTCATGAGTTTTCTTGCTAAAGATCAAGCCTTGGCATGAAAAACGATAGGATTAAGTAGCCAACATGAACACTGACTTAAATGTGTATAAAAATGCATGCTTTGACGTGTAGTAGTGCTAAAAACGGAACCTTGGAGGGATGTCTTCGCGAAATGCAGAAACTGCATTTTGTCGCGAAATATCCGGATATGATATCCGGATATGGGTTTTGAGATAATCAGATATGGATATCTGGATATGTCCTAGTGAAATATCCGAATATTTAGGAAGTTTTGTGTGTGTTCCTGTTCTGTCCAAACAGAAGCTTGGATTGGATTTCTGGACCCTTGATTAGTTAATATGAACCTTTGTAATAAGTTAACTAAGTCAAAATTACTTAGATTAAAGGTTTATGGCTTTGGGAGAAGCCTAAGGGCATGAAACGAAAAAGAAAACATTGTCGTAATATAATGAACTTCTAGATTATGTATGTTGATAAGTTTCTGGTCTAAACAGATTGTGATTGCACTGTTTGGTGACCTTGGGCTGGTGTAGACTCTTGACTTTGGATTATTAGCTAGAGAGGTAAGCTTTTGTGTCCTCAGTTTTGCCCATTGTTGGTTCCACAATACCTCATGTAGGGATGTTTATATGCATGCTGTGTTTTTATGAGAATATATGATGATTCTTGAGATGCTATTGAGATGTGTTATGAGTGCAAGTTTCATATGAGTTGTATGTGGTGTTCCGCCTAGACGGTAACCCCTGAGTATGTGGAGACATACAAGATGGTAACTCCGTGGGTGAGGTGCAAACGGTGTTCCTTGTATTGTATGTTGTAGACGTATGTAATCCCTACCTTTTATTCTCTGGCCAATAGGATGCATACAAACATGACATGGATATATGCTGCATTGCACAGATTTTGGAAATTATACTATCATTACTGTTTTGGAACTTATATTGCACATGGAAGTGAGCTTGGGGTGGAGAGATCCTTGAGGACCCCTTGTCTTACTGAGATTTCTTTTAGAGATCTCACCCCGTGTTGGGGCGCATTTTCAGTTACAGGTACCTCAGGGGTTGATACCTCTAGTGGCAGGAGGCTGGAGTTGAGCTAACCAATGCATGCTTACTGCTTTATCCGGTTTACATGATTATGCCTGATTCTCAATTTATGGTTATTGTATTTGAGACTTTGTTTGGCTTTGTGTCTTGATTTGGTGAGCATGGGGGTTGTCCATGCCACATTGAATTCTGTTACATTTATTTAGGGATAAGTTGTACATATATATCAGGACATGATCCGGTCATCGTGTTCCTCTATACATTGTGATGTCGTACTTTCCCTACGAGGGGTTGTATGATAGGAGGTGTCGGACTTCTACTTGTTGGTTTGAGGTTGGAGATCAGGAGTTATTTGGCTTGGACTGTTTCCAAGATACCACCCAGTAGATCTAGATGAACAGAGAGAAGCTGAAGCAAGCACAGAATCTCCAGGAGAGTTACTATGATGACAAGCATCGGCCACTGGATTTCAATGAGGGTGAGCACGTGTTTGTGAGATTTTCCCCTGTCATCGGTGTTGGTCGTGCCCTGGGAGAGAGGAAGCTTAGCTCGAGATTCATTGGGCCATACCAAATTCTTGGTAGGGTAGGGCTTGTTGCCTACCGGCTTGCCTTGCCTCTGAACTTGGCCAACATCCAAGACGTGTTTCATGTGTCTCAGCTATGGAGACAGATATCTAGCGGATCCTTCGCACGTTGTGCAGCCGGATGATGTGGAAATTTAGGAGAACTTAAGGACTCCGGTCGGACCACTCAAGATACTTGATTATGGCGAGAAGAAACCGAGAAGCAATGTCATTCCAATGGTCAAAGTGCAATAGGAAGGAAGAACTCCAGAGGAATGTGCTTTGGGAGCGGGAGGACGAGCTTCTCCGGCAATACCCCGAGTTTAGGTACAGGTATGTATATAATTTAGCGGAGGAAATTCTTAAAAGGTGGGGTGAATGTAAGAACCTGCACCATCAAATTAGGAATTTTAATAATTTAATATTGAGTTTAAAGAATAATTCCATAATTGACTTTGAATAAAAATGGAAAGACTTAAATAACTATAGTAAGGGCTTAATAATGATAAAAGTCATTTTTCTGACGAAAAGTGCAGACACAGGATATGTTTCTCGGTATAATTGTGTTCCGGTGAAGTATCCCGAAAAATTATAATAAGTGTATGAATATTCCTAGAATAATATTTATGACTGGTATATCAAGTTTGGAGTCGAAATAATGAGAACTGATACCGGCTACATAAAAACGCGTACCGGAAAAGTGTTGCGAATATTATTATAAAAATATGAAAAATCCTAAAAAAATGACTAGGTTTATAATATAAGGTTTGATATTAAAATAATTGGCGGAGCTATTAGTGCTAATACCAACGAATTAAACTTAATGTCCCTATATATACTAAATGCACAAAACCCTAGGCCATATCTCAGATGCTACGTAGAGACTCCCTTGGCTGCTGAACAATCTCTTCACTATTCTATTGTCTTCCTTGCATGAAAATCCATCAAGAGACCACTTTTCCCCACTCTTCCTTCACCAAAACAACATAGCTTGGTGTGAACTAGCATTGTGAGTGAGAGAGATACTCCATTTCTAAGTTATTGACACTGTGTGAGGTGAGTTTGAGGGCTGACTTCTTGGTTAGTGAAGTAGGAGCCATTTTCCTTGGCCATTGAAGCTTCAAGGAGCTACCTTGTGGAGAAAAAGACAAAGCTTGATAGCTATTTTCGTGGTCTTGTGAAGTCACAACCTTGGAGCCATATAGGAAGCTCCAATATCACCTTTTTCATTTGTTTTGAGCCTTGGGGGTATGTTCCTCACCTTTGTTCATGAGTTTCCTTGCTAAAGATCAAGCCTTGACATGAAAAATGATAGGATTAAGTAGCCAACACGAAAACTGACTTAAATGTGTATAAAAATGCTTGGACGTGTATTAGTGTTAAATATCTGAATATAATATCCGGATATTGATATCTAGATAAGATATCTGGATAAGATATCCGGATATGTCCCCGTGAAATATTTGGATATTCTGGGAAATTTTGTTAGATGAATTGTTCTATCCGAACAGAAGATTGAATTGGGTTTTGAACCTTTGATTAGTAGTATGAACCTGTGTAATGAGTTAACTAAGTCAGAATCACTTAGATTAAAGGCTTATAACTTTGGGAGAAGCCTAAGGGCAAGAAACGAAAAAGGAAACGTTGTCGTAATATAATGAACTTCTAGATTATGTATGTTGATAAGTTTCTAGTCTAAACAGATTGTGATTGCATTGTTTGGTGACCTTGGGCTGGTATGGACTCTTGACTTTGGATTGTTAACTAGAGAGGTAAGCTTTCGTGTCCTTGGTTTTGCTCATTGTTGGTTCCACCATACCTCATGGAGGGATGGTTATATGAATGCTGTGTTTTTATAAGAATATATGATGATTCTTGAGATTCTATTGAGATGTATTATGAGTGCAAGTGCCATATGATATATATGTGGTGTACCACTAGACGTTAACCCCTAAGTATGTGGAGACATACAAGATGGTAACTCCGTGGGTGAGGTGCAAGCGGTGTTCCTTGTATTGTATGTTGTAGACGTATGTAATCCCTACCTTTTATTCTCTGGCCACTAGGATGCATACACACCTGACATGGATATATGCTGCATTGCACAGATTTTGGAAATTATACTGTTATTACTGCTTTGGAACTTATATTGCACATGTAAGTGAGCTTGGGGTGGAGAGATCCTTGAGGACCCCTTGTCTTACTGAGATTTCTTTTTAGAGATCTCACCCCGTGTTGGGGCATATTTTCAGGTACAGGTACCTCGGGGGTTGAGACCTCTGGCGGCAGGAGGCCGGAGTTGAGCTGACTGATGTATGCTTACTGCTTTATCTGTTTTACATGATTATGCCTCATTATCAGTTTATGGTTATTGTATTTGAGACTTTGTTTGGCTTTGTTGTCTGATTTGGTGAGCATGGGGGTTGTCCATGCCAAATTGAATTCTGTTACATTTATTTAGGCTTAAGTTTTATTTATATATCAGGACATGGTCCGGTCTACGTGTTGTAGTTCCGTGACTCGATGTTATTTATGTCATGAGGTTATTCTGTTACATTTTCTTAGAACTTCATCCTCATTCTATTTATGAACCTAAGGTCCTCGTTAGAACCCTCTAATTTAAAAGTCATATAATTAGGGTTATTATAGTGAGCTAGGAGTTCAATTGAGCTCGCTCTGTTGCTCGCTTCAGCGAGGAGAGTAAAATTGCTCTCTGAGCAGCTCGCTCCAGCGAGCTGAAAATTAAAGGCCTAATTTAAACTCTTTAAATAGAACACGAGTAAAGCCGTAAAGGAGATTCGGAAGACGAGGCAGAGGAGCGCTTGGGGAGACGATTGCAGAGCAGAAGGAAGAAAAGAAAATCAATAAATCACCGTGGAGTTTTCCTGCTAAGTCCTATTAATCTTTATAGTTTCTTTTCACCTATTGTTCTTGAACATGTTAGGCTAGTTTTCTTTATGTAGTTAGGCGGGACGAAACCAAAGGGTTCTTGAACGTTGTTTATCCTTTCTTACAATTTATATTCATGATTTGAATTATGCAATTAATCTGTTTTTAGTTCCTAGTCTCATTTACGATCTGCCCAATCTTGAATGGGCATTAGATCTTGCATGACAATAGGGATGTTCGTGTATTGATTCTGATTGATTAATTGCTAAAGTTTGTATGATTTAGGGATAAGCATACAAATTCTATAACTTTATGGTTCTTACGTTAATGCTTGCTTTAGGAAAAGGTACTAAGGGATTAGACTTTTGAATAAAGTAAAGGATCAAATTACCAACGGATTGAGATTTAATCAATTTTAGAAAGAATCATTAATAACTTAATCTTGAATGTGGATTGTAAGAATGGATAGACTTGTTAGGAAAACATTGGGGAAGTCGAGTCCTAGGCTCCTAGCTACTTCTTTTAGTAAAAGTTAAAACAAATTTTATCGCATTATTAATTCAGTTCTTAATTTCTTAAATATTGAAAACTAAAAAAAAGTTTAAAAAATTCTATTTTAATTAAATTGAAATATTCTCAATGAACCCTCTCACGATCGATCCAACTTTAATTAAATAGATAAGTTAGTGATTAGTCATCAGTCCTCGTGGCAACAACTTATTTTATCACTTTATTACTTGTACGATCGGTGCACTTTCCGAAATCGCTGACAAGTCTAAGCATCATCCAGAAACATAGTTTTGTATCTGACATTTACCAAAAGCACTATAAATTTCAAAGTAACAAAAACATATAGTCTGATAGCAACGGAAAGGAGATCTAAGCAAAACCAACATTATAATTTGTGATCACAATCCGAGCCTTTAATTGTTGACAAAATAAATCTGAAATGGTCTCTCTTTTTTGCCTTGTGAATATATATTTATGATGTTCCGATTTTGACCCATTCCATGAAGATTTTCCCTTTTCCACTAACTATTCTTGACCCCGATATTTAAACTTCAAACCAAATAAATAGTTAGTTTGGAGTATTAAGAATGAAGAAATATATAAGATCGAGTCCTAACAAATCTTTGACTTAGCTTCTTAATTAGTCTCCCCGTTGTAAAAGCAATATTTCGAGAAATAGTACACTAATTGGACGAGGTAATGCTGAAACATTTATTTTGACTTGGTTGTGGAGCATCTTAGCCTACTCTTTGAACAGGCACGCGCGCGTGTAGTTGTTAAAGAATGGTTCATCCATCAAATAGATAATTAATTACCCTAAATCTATATATAAACTGAATAACAATTCAACGGTTCCTCCCTATAAATATCAAGTTTGACATGCAACATAATTCAATTAATTCTCACAAGCAATTACTAAAGCAGAATAATTTAGCAAAATGAAAGTTGTGTATTTCGTCGTTGCCATCTTGGCTTTGGCATCCTCTGTTGCCTATGCTTATGACCCCAGCCCTCTCCAAGATTTCTGTGTGGCAATCAATGACCCCAATGATGGTGGTATGTATACACATTCTTCATAAGTCTTACTATTCGAATTCTAAGTTTATTTCTACATTTAGATCATGTCATGAATAACTATATAATTGACTTTCTTTGTTATTAAAACATTCTCATTCTCTTGTTTTTTGCAGTATTTGTGAATGGAAAGTTCTGCAAAGACCCAAAACATGTCACGGCCGAAGATTTCTTCAAGCATATTGAACCAGGGAATACTAGAAACCCACTTGGCTCAAAAGTGACTCCAGTGAGTGTTACTGAACTAGTCGGACTAAACACACTTGGGATATCATTGGCTCGCATTGATTTTGCACCAAAGGGTTTAAACCCTCCTCACACTCACCCACGTGGCTCAGAGATCCTTATAGTAGTTGAAGGGACTCTCCTTGTTGGATTTGTGACATCAAATCAAGATAACAATCGTCTCTTTACCAAAGTGTTGAACAAGGGTGATGTGTTTGTCTTCCCAATTGGTCTCATTCATTTCCAACTTAATGTGGGAAACGTTAATGCTGTTGCCATTGCTGCTCTCAGTAGTCAAAATCCAGGAGTTATCACAATTGCAAATGCTGTGTTTAAATCAAATCCACCTATTTCTCCTTATGTTCTTACCAAAGCTTTCCAAGTGGACAAGAGCGTTATTGATTATCTTCAGAAGCAACCCTGGTACAACAACAACAACTAGTTTGCAAACATGAATGGTTATCATTCGATTGGATATTTGATTTTAGCTTCTACAAATAGTTACTACAATTAAATTACAAATAAAATTCATGCCGGTTATAGTTTATATTCCACAGCTATTATTTTGTATTGTAATTTCGTTGAATACATACTTATTGTGAGTTTAATGAAAGAACCATATTTTGTCCCTCTCCTGCTCAGGTTACGTTTACTTTTTTTCCTGCTACATTCTTGCACGTTATATAATTCACTAGCAACCAAACGGTAATGCTCATATTCAATTATTAATTAACTAATATGTTGAATAAACTTTGAATGGTTTGTTAGTTTTATATTTAATGGTCTTAATTAAGCAGTCTTGTGTGTAAGTAAATGAAAGGCCAAGAGTTGTGAGAAAGTGAAAGGCCAAGAGTTAGAAGAAAATGAGAGGCCAAGAGTTGGAAGTTTAGTTTTGTGGTTTATGGCTATTTTAATGTTTGGTTCATGAAGAGGCAATCTACTGCCTATATAAACTAATCCATATTGTAAGCAACATATCACAGAAAAAAGAGAAATACAAGATTTGTTCTCCACAAGAAAATAGTTGTTTTTATTTTAAGTTTTACATTATAGTGATACCACAAATTGGTATCAGAGCTATGGAGAGGGGGAGTGATATGGTACTACCTAAGTTGACGAAGGAGAACTACGAGAATTGGAGCATCCAGATGAAGGCTCTTCTCGGATCCCAGGACGCTTGGGAGAATGTTCAAGCAGGTTTTGTAGAACCACAGGACACTGGAGGCCATTCGGCGGCTCAAACCAAAGCGTTGAAAGAGACGCGTGCAAAAGACAAGCTGGCGTTATTCATGCTCTTCCGAGCTGTAGACGAATCCGGGTTCGAGAAGATAGCAAATTGTGAGACCTCAAAGGCAGCCTGGGACATCTTGGCAAATGTCTATAGAGGAGCTAACCGGGTTAAACAAGTCCGGCTTCAAACCCTTCGTGCCGAGTTGGAGGGAATGAAGATGAAGGACACGGAAGGAGTATCCGGGTTCGTTGCCCGGGTTGAAGGAATTGTGAACCAGTTAAAACGGAATGGAGAAGATATGCCTGACACCAGAGTGGTGGAGAAAATCTTGAGATCTTTGACAGACCAGTTCGAAAACGTGGTTTGTGCCATAGAGGAGTCCAATGACCTGTCTACACTCACCATTGACGAGTTGGCGGGTTCTCTTGAAAAGCATGTTCAAAGAAAGAAGAAGAAGGAGGAAACTCTTGAGCAGGCACTTCAGACCAAAGCAACAATTAAAGATGAGAAGATGCTCTATTCTCAAAATATTCGAGGTAAAGGACGTGGCCGCAGTGGACGAGGTATTAGCCGTGGTGGTAGAGGTCGAGGCCGAAGTCAAGAAGTGTATAATGATGAGGTAGGACAGTCAAATCAACAAAACTGGAGAGGACGAGGACGAGGTCGACGAGGGTCACACTGTTCAAACATCGAGTGTTACAAATGTAGAAAGTTTGGACACTATGCAAAAGATTGTAACTCGGACAAGTGTTACAACTGTGGCAAAGTCGGACATTTCGCAAGAGAATGCAGAGAGGAGAAAAAGGTGGAGGAGACGTCCAACCTAGCCACAGAAGGCGAGATGAAAGATAGTGTCTTGTTAATGACACACAGTGAAGGAAGTCCAGACGATGACATGGAGTGGTATCTTAACACGGGTGCGAGCAACCACATGTGCGGACATAAGCACTTCTTCAAGGAGATGAGAAAGGTGGAAACCGGACATGTTTCGTTCGGGGATGCCTCAAAGGTTGAGGTAAAAGGCCGAGGTACGATCTGTTTCCTACAAAAGGATGGGTTAATTGGCTCAATTCGAGATGTGTACTATGTACCCGACCTAAAAAGCAATATTTTAAGCATGGGTCAACTGATGGAGAAAGGTTACTCGGTTATTATGAAAGACCGGGTATTGTATTTGAAAGATGAGCGAGGTCGGCTGATAGTTCGGGTTCAAATGGGTAAGAATCGTATGTATAAACTGAATTTGAGATGTGCACAGGTTGAATGTTTACATCGAGTGTCAAGCACCCTCAAGCTTGATAGTTAGTGAAAAGAATTGATCGAGCGGCTTCAGTCTGGACGTAGGTCACAGTGGTGGTGACCGAACCAGGATACATCTAGTTTGCAATTTCTCTAACCTTTATCTCTTTACTTTATTATTTAAATTGCTTCTTTAGATTATCTTTATCTACTTGCTTGCTCACTTAGTTAATCTCTTCACTTATACTTCTCCTTATTAAATCACTTTATTGAAGAAATAATCTTTAAAATATCAAAGGAGGCACTTTGCGAAAAGATTTGTAAAACTCAATTCACCCCCCCCCCCCTCTTGAGTATTGAAGCCACTTGTCCAACAAGTGGTATCAGAGCTTGAACTCTTGTGTAAAGAGCTTAATCGCTTCAAGAGAAGGGATGACTTCTTTGAACCATGATATGCCCCTTGAGGGATCTTCTAGTACTAGACCTCCATTTTTCAATGGCGTCGATTATTCTTATTGGAAGAGTCGAATGAAAATATTTTTTCAATCTAATGATTTAAGAGTATGGAGTATAGTTGAAAAAGGGTATGCACTACCTACTATGAAAAATGAGAAAAATGAAGATGTTCCTAAAGATATAGATGATTACAGTGATGATGAAATCAAGAAAGGAAATTGGAATGCTAGAGCTCAAAATTTGATCACAAATACCTTAGGTCGTGATGAATAATTTCGTGTTTCAAACTGTAAGAATGCTAAGGAAACGTGGGATATTCTTCAAATAACCCATGAAGGAACTAGCGATGTTAAATTTACAAAATTAAATGCACTCACTAGAGAATTTGAAATGTTTGAGATTCATGAAAATGAAAGTATTCAAAGTATGCAAAGAAGGTTCACATATATTATCACTCATTTAAATGCTTTAGATAAATCTTTTACTAACCTTGAGCTGATTTCTAAGGTGATGAGAAGTGTGCACAATAGAGAATGGCAACCCAAGTTGACGGCCATTACGGAATCAAAAGATCTAAAAACCATAGATCTTGCAACCTTGTTCGGCAAGCTTCAAGAGTATGAAATGGAGCTAACCAGAATAAGCTTAAAGGAACAAGTCATCAAAAAAAGTAAGGGAATTGCCTTGAAAGCCTCAACACCAAGCAAAGAAAAGGATGAGGAAAAAAAAGATGGAGATTCCGAAAATGGTCTTGATGAAGATGAAATGAGTCTCTTCGTAAAGAAGTATGGAAAATTCTTTAAGAAGAATTTCACAATGAAATCATCATTTCCTCCTAGAAGAAGATCTAAAGATGAAGGATCCTCCCAACTCACCGTCACTTGCTTTGAATGTGGAAAAGTCGGTCACTACAAATCGGATTGCCCAAATGCTCAAAAGAAAGACAAAAATGAAAAGAAGCAAGGCAGGGATAGAAGGAGCTTCAAGAAGGCTTATCTTGCTTGGGATGACGAATCTAGTTCCTCCGATAATAACTCCAAGGAAGAAGCAAACCTATGCTTCATGCAAGATGGAAGGCCATCGGAGAAATCAAGTAAAGAAAACCAACATATATGTCTAATGGCAAATGAGGACAAAAATGAATCTGAAACCGAGGTAAACTCTTCTTGCTCTACTATTTCCCCTTCATATGATGAGTTGTCTGACATGTTTGAAGAAATGCATAATGAAACACTAAAACATGTTAAAAATCTTAGAGCATCAAGAAAAACTATTAGTTGTTTGGAAAAACAAGTTGCATCTTTAGAAAATGAAATTAAAGAATTGAAGGGTGAAAATGAAACTCTCAAATTACTTGATGCTAGCATTGGTTGAATCAAATGCCTATCTTCAAATGATCATACATCTTCATCATCATGTACATCATGTAAAGATCTAAACAATGAAATTGATGATTTAAATGAAATTCTAAGTAAATTCACATGTGGAAGAGATAACTTAAATGTGTTGCTTGGTAAATAAAGATGCATGTTTAACAAATCCGGTTTAGGCTTTGACACTAGCACACAAGAAAAATCATATAAAAACTTTTTCATTTCTCCATCCTACATGACAAGTAGTCCATTCATTAAATGCCTTCATTGTGGTGTAAAAGGTCACAGTGCTTCCACATGTAAAGTTAGAAGGAATGGTATTATAGGGCAAAAGAAAGTATGGGTTCCTAAGGGAACTAAGCCCAAGACTAACACACAAGGACCCAACATGATGTGGGTACCAAAGATTAAATCTTGACTTTGTGATGTAGGTTTGTTTGAAAGCTAAGAGCTCCAAGTGGTACTTGGATAGTGGGTGCTCAAGTCACATGACGGGAGATGTAACTAAATTTCAATCATTCACAAAAAAAGAGCATGGACATGTGTCCTATGGTGATAACAACAAAGGAAAGATACTCGGCATTGGAAAAGTTGGTAATTCCTTCTCTATCTCTATAGAAAATGTTTTACTCGTCGAGGGCCTTAGACATAACTTGCTTAGCATTAGTCAATTATGTGATAAAAATTATAGAGTTATTTTTGACTCAATCTCTTGTAAAATCGAAAGTATAATTGATGGGCGAGTTAAGTTTATTGGTCATAGAGTGGATAACATTTATATCATAGACTTAGATGGTATGCCTTCAAATGACGATAAATGTTTGATTAGTAAGGAAGATGACTCTTGGTTATGGCATAGAAGAATAGCACACATTGGCATGGGTCAATTAAGTAAATTGATATCCTTAGACTTAGTAATTGGATTACCAAAGCTCAAATTTGAAAAAGATAAAGTTTGTGATGCTTGTCATATGGGAAAACAAGTAAAGGCTTCTTTTAAATCAAAAAATATTGTTTCTACCACAAAGCCTTTACAACTTTTACATATGGATCTTTTTGGACCAACTAGAACTATGAGCTTTGGTGGCAATTACTATCCTTTGGTCATTGTGGACGATTATTCTCGCTACACTTGGACCTTATTTCTTACATATAAAAGCGATGCTTTTAAATCATTCAAGAGACTAGCCAAACTCATTCAAAATGAACAATCTTCAAATATTGTTTCAATTAGAACCGATCTTGGTGGAGAATTTGAAAATCAAGATTTCGAAATCTTTTGTGAAGAAAATGGCATTGAACATAATTTTTCCGCTCCTAGGACTCCACAACAAAATGGAGTTGTAGAAAGGAAAAATCGTGTATTAGAAGAACTTGCTAGAACCATGTTAAATGAAAATGATCTTCCAAAATATTTTTGGGCGGAAGCCGTTGGCACCGCGTGTTATGTTATGAACCGTGCTTTAATTAGACCTATTTTGAAGAAAACTCCCTATGAACTTTACAGAGGGAGAAAACCCAATATTTCATATTTTCATGTCTTTGGTTGCAAATGTTTTGTTTTAAATAATGGAAAAGAAAACCTTGGCAAATTTGACTCTAAAGCTGATGAAGACATATTTCTAGGATATTCACTCACAAGTAGAGCTTATAGAATCTATAACAAAAGAACAATGGTCATTGAAGAGTCTATTCATGTTGTATTTAATGAAACTAACAATGCCTTGCCTAGAAAGGAACTTTGTGATGATGATATCATAGGAAGCATGGAAAACATAAACTTGAACGACAAAGAGGAAAATGAAAGGCAAAAAGAAAAGGAAGCAAACAATGAAGAAACACCTAGTCAACAAACCAATGATGGAAACAACCTACCACAAGATTGGAGAATAGCAAGAGGACACCTCATTGATGCGGTAATTGGTGATATATCTAAAGGGGTAACTACTAGAAACTCAATTAGAAATATTTGTAATCACTTAGCTTTTGTTTCTCAAATTGAACCTAAGACCATAAATGAAGCAATTATTGATGAACATTGGTTCTTGGCAATGCAAGAAGAACTAAATCAATTTGAAAGAAATCAAGTCTGGGAACTTGTGCCAAAACCAAATGATTATCCAATAATTGGAACCAAATGGGTCTTTAGGAACAAGCTTGATGAAAATGGCATAATAACTAGAAACAAAGCTAGACTTGTCACTAAAGGATATAATCAAGAGGAAGGAATTGATTATGATGACACCTATGCTCCCGTTCCTAGATTAGAAGCTATTAGATTGTTACTTGCATTTGCATGCATAATGGATTTTAAACTCTTTCAAATGGATGTTAAAAGTGCATTCTTAAATGGATATATTCAAGAAGAAGTATATGTTGATCAACCTCCCGGTTTTGAGGATCATAATTTACCTAACCATGTCTTTAAACTTAAAAAAGCCTTATATGGTTTAAAGCAAGCTCCAAGAGCATGGTATGAAAGATTAAGCAAATTCCTATTAGAAAAAGGTTTTTCAAGAGGAAAAGTGGACACAACTCTTTTCATAAAAAGGAAAGATAATCATCTATTATTTGCACAAATTTATGTTGATGATATTATCTTTGGTGTCACTAACGTTTATCTTTGTGAAGAGTTTGCTAATCTCATACAAAGCGAATTTGAGATGTCTATGATGGGAGAACTCAACTTCTTTCTCGGTCTCCAAATAAAGCAACACAAGGATGAGATATTCATCAATCAAGCTAAATACTGTAAGGAGTTATTAAAGAAATTTGGAATGGACAACTCCAAGGCCATCGATACTCCCATGGGTACATCTTGTTCCTTAGACAAGGATGAAGGAGATAAATCCATAGAAATCACTAAATATCGAGGTATGATCGGCTCACTTCTATATTTAACCGCAAGTAGGCCCGATATTATGTTTTATGTGTGCATGTGTGCTAGATTTCAAACTAATCCAAAGGAATCACACTTAAGTACCGTAAAACGTATTATGAGATATCTTGTAGGCACTTCACATATGGGATTGTGGTACCCTAAAGGTGCATCATGTGAACTAATAGGTTATTCCGATTCTGATTTTGCGGGTTGCAAATTGGATAGGAAAAGCACTAGTGGTACTTGTCACTTTCTTGGTTGCTCATTAGTTTCTTGGCATAGCAAGAAACAAAATAGTGTAGCATTGTCCACAGCCAAAGCGGAATATGTCGCGGCCGGCAGTTGTTGTGCACAAATCATATGGATGAAACAACAATTAAAGGACTCTGGGGTTGATCTTGATCACATCCCCATTAGATGTGACAACACTAGTGCCATCAATATCACTAAAAATCCCATAATGCACTCAAGAACCAAACATATTGATATTAGGCATCATTTTATTCGAGATCATGTGCAAAACAGTGATTGTATTTGAGAATTTGTAGAATCTTCAAAACAACTAGCCGATATTTTTACCAAACCTCTTCCAAGGGAAGTGTTTTATAATTTAAGAAGAGAAATCGGTTTAATTGATCCATTATATTTGTGAACTTATGTGATTTTAACTCCTTGCTATGTCTTTTCATAATATATATCTTTCTGTAAAAATATCTTTTGGTGTGTTTTGCCTCTGAGTGGAAGTATCCGGATATATACAAATGAATATCCGGATTTCCAATATCCGGATACTTAAATACAAATATCCGGATATCAAATATCCGGATACGTGAAATACAATATCCGGATATCAAGTATCCTGATATGTTGACCCTATATCCGGATATCCCATATCCGGATATCGAGCCTCAAATATCCGGATATTTGTCGCGTTTGGCTTTTAAACAGAGGCCCGTCTTCCTGTCCGTTCATTTCCCTTTTGTTTCTTTCCTTTCCTCTTTCCCTCTCTCCCACCACCGCCCCCGAACCGCCACCAAATCGCCACCGCCGTGCACCCTTGCCACCACCGTCGTCTCCCTCCTGCACCTCCACCGTGACCATCCACCTCCCTCCTTCCCTGTTTCCTCTTCCTCCACCGTGCCCATCCACCTCCCACGCACCAGGTTCTTCCTTCCCTTTTTCTTTTTTTTCTTTTTCTTTTTTTTGTTGTGTTTGTGTTGTTTTGGATTGTCACTGTTTTATTTTTTCTTTTCTCCCACCGTGCATCAGCTCCGCTGCCATGGCCAACCATGAACGCCGCTCAAAGAGGAGGAATGACGCGAATGCCTCTCCTTCAGTTCCCGTTGCTGCTGCCGACGTTGATCGTTCCGGCTTCGGATATCTCTTTGATGGCAATGCTGAAGAGATCCGCACCTTCATTGATGAGTCAAAGTGATGATATGAATACAACGTACATTCCACGTCAACATAGTTATGATGATAACAAAGAGAAATGATCAAGATCGAAGCAACTTCCAAAAAGAAACTCAAATGTGAAAGCTATGCAAGCACCAAGTCTCACACATCAGTCCATGTCCATAATCTCAATTGGTATATCTACTTAGGACTTAGGAAAAATGTGTAAAGATGTATATCTACTCAGCATTGCATGAGCTCAAGGTCATGCATCACTCATATATTTCAAAAGCATGCATCCTTAAAGAAATGTCAAAACAAATGGTTTGATTTGTCCAAAATTGATTTGAAAAAGATACCTACATGATTTAAACGCTTCAAGACATCTTTCATAATCAACTTCATGCATTACAAGTCATGAACACCACTTAAAGTAAGAAGGAACTTAGAATTCGGACAAAAAGGGTGCTGTCATGAAATATCCGGATATCTCACTTTGAATATCCGGATATCAGTATCCGGATACAATATCCGGATATCAATATCCGGATACCATATCCGGATATGCCATATCCGGATATGAGCCCGATGAATATCCGGATATGTACGGATTACAACGGCTATAAACGGCTATAAACGGCTAGCTTTTGGTTGAGATGTCAATATAAATACCCACATCACTCATGATGAATAGTGCACGACCCTAGGGTATTTATTGAAGCTTTATTACACTTGCTAGCCTTTCTTTAGCTCATTAATTACTCATTTGATCATTTGCATACACTTGAGCTCATCCTTCCTTTGAAGCTATACATCTCTTAGTTCTTCAATTTGTTCAATCTGTACTTTGAGAGTACTTAGCCACTTTAAATCACCTCAATCCTACTTCTTGATTTGAGAGGGGAGTGAACCCCACACTTGATAGGTTACCAAATTCCTAAGTAAATTTGGAGTGAAAAATTGTAAGGCATCAAGAGCCCGAAGTCTTGAAAGGTTGTAGAGGTTTGTCAAGCACCCTCAAGCTTGATAGTTAGTGAAAAGAATTGATCGAGCGGCTTCAGTCTGGACGTAGGTCACAGTGGTGGTGACCGAACCAGGATACATCTAGTTTGCAATTTCTCTAACCTTTATCTGTTTACTTTATTATTGAAATTGCTTCTTTAGATTATCTTTATCTACTTGCTTGCTCACTTAGTTAATTTCTTCACTTATACTTCTCCTTATTAAATCACTTTATTGAAGAAATAGTCTTTAAAATATCAAAGGAGGCACTTTGCGAAAAGATTTTGTAAAACTCAATTCACCCCCCTCTTGAGTATTGAAGCCACTTGTCCAACAGTAAAGAGAATTCTGAGGTATGTTCAAGGTACAGTTTCACACGGGTTACACTACTCGAGCTCGGCAAGATACAAGTTGATTGGATATTCTGACAGTGATTGGTGTGGAGACGTAGATGATCGAAAGAGCACGGCTGGTTATGTGTTTTTCATGGGCAACACGGCATTCACCTGGATTTCGAAGAAGCAACCTATTGTGACACTGTCGACATGTGAAGCTGAATATGTAGCTGCATCTTGGTGTGTTTGTCATGCAATGTGGCTCAGGAATTTGCTAAGCAAGTTGGAGGAAAAACGAGTCGGTCAAACTATGATCCGAATTGACAATAAGTCGGCTATAGAGCTAGCCAAGAACCCGGTAAATCATGAAAGAAGCAAGCATATTGACATCCGATTTCACTTCATCCGGGATCAAGTAAAGGAAGGAAATGTGGAGCTAACACACGTGACCAGTCAAGAGCAAGTCGGGGACATCTTCACAAAGCCACTGCCGACGTTGCTGCTCAACAATTGCAAGAAGATGCTTGGGATGAAAGATGGCAGAACCACTTAAGTTTATGAAGGAGAATTGTTGAATAAACTTTAAATGGTTTGTTAGTTTTATATTTAATAGTCTTAATTAAGCAGTCTTGTGTGTAGGTAAATGAAAGGCCAAGAGTTGTGAGAAAGTGAAAGGCCAAGAGTTAGAAGAAAACGAGAGGCCAAGAGTTTGGAAGTTTAGTTTTGTGGTTTATGGCTATTTTAATGTTTGGTTCATGAAAAGGCAATAATCTACTGCCTATATAAACTAATCCATATTGTAAGCAACATATCACAGAAAAAAGAAATACAAGTTTTGTTCTCCACAAGAAAATAGTTATTTTTATTTTAAGTTTTACATTATAGTGATACCACATAATAGCATTGCCAAACTGTGCGTCAGGGCTTTAGCGACCTAAATTATCTGTCTGATATAAAACCGTGCAACTTACATAACGAGAAAATTGAAAATCTTCAACATTTTTTTTTAATACAAATCTTCAACTAATTTAAAGTCAATTCTGGTTATCACCAAACAAATACAAATAAGAATTTACTTAGTTAATAGCAACATGCATTTGTGTCGTACATATCACTAAAGATGTTTTATCTGATTTTGCTACGGCTACTGTAACGTGGAATCCAAAAATCTTTCTACTCCCAACAGTTCTATGGTGTTCTTTATACAGTTTGTCTTTTCTTCATCTTTGGTGTCTCCTCAGGTTTTGCATTCTTGAAGCCTACCGTTACTATCAGAATTTCGGATAAAAAACTTCATGTTTTATTTCGGACAAAAAGACTAAAATTCTTCATTTTGAAACTTGTGAGTATTTTAGTTTCTT
>JAVKPL010005753.1:0-24391 GCA_032173675.1 Gastrolobium villosum | reverse complement strand
TTGAATTTTTTTTTGAATTTTAAATTTATGTGTAATCGCGCATTTTAATTTACAAGTATATTTGTAATTTAAATTTTGTAATTTTGTTCCTCCAAAGTGTTATGGAGTTTCTTTAATTATTTGTAATTAGAGAAATAGGCTAGTGGCGTATAGACGACAAGCGGCCGTTGCTTAAAGAAGCAAAAAGGACAAAAGCGCGAGCACCATGGCTATCTCAATATAAACTGTTTATATGTATGTGTGATTAGAACGTCTAGTATGCATAAATTGGGCAAATCGCGTTTGTATGGTTATTATGTTTGTCCAATAACGACTAGTGTATACCGATAGATGTTTGACATAGGTAACGACTAGCATGATAACTTACAATATGCGTTTGATGGGACCTAATTAACCCCAAGATAAAAGGAACCCTTAAAAGGAATAAATAATTAAGCATATGATTATCTCCCACCACCATTGCTACTCAAAACTCTTCTACGTAGTGGTGCTCCACAACTCAGTTGGGACCCACTATTTCGTTGGGCTAGAGTAGTGTTTGAAGTGTAAGACACTTAGGGTGCTGGTTTAATGCTTAACTAAGACATAAGTTGCAGGCACAGCCGGACTTATGTGCTTAGGGTAATGGTGCTAGGTTGGTTGCATGAGATGCACCACTAAGTGACAAAGAGTTGTCAACCTAAAGTTAAGAGAGGGTATGAGATACTGTTGATAAAGATCAACCCTTTATTTAAATTAATCTTGCGGTCTCAGACGGAGGTTAAAATAAATAATCGCACTCTTAAACCCACTAAGGTAAAATCTAAAGTAGATTAACCCTAAGTCAAAAGGAAGGGTCATTGACTTAGATAAAATAGTGGGAGGGGCAAATTATTTCAAGTCTTTAATAATTTGCTTTTAACTACATAACCGTATATTAACTAAAACTATCTTTACATCCTTTTCAGCTTATAGTATGACTAATCCACTGTCACTGCGTTCAATACTCGATACGAATAAACTGACCGGTTCGAATTTTATGGACTGGTATCGGAACCTAAGAATAGTTCTAAGGGCCGAAAAGATTGCCTACGTTTTAGATGCTGTAATACCCGTAGCTCCACGGGAAGGGGAAGAAGGGTTTGCGGAATTTGATTTTGTAACCCATCAACAGCACTTGGATGACAATGTGATGGCAGTATGCATCACGTTGGCATCCATGTCGCCTGAACTGCAAAAGTAGCATGAGCATATGGATGCTCCCTCTATTATCGTACATCTCAAGGAGTTGTATGATATTAAAGGCAGGCATGAGAGGTATGAGGCTTCAAGAGAACTGTTCTCTTGTAGGATGACTGAGAGCATGTCTGTTGCCAGCCATGTTCTCAAGATGATCGGGCTGATTGAGAAGCTAGGAAACCTAGGCTTCATCATGGATGCCGAGCTAAGTAATGACTTAGTCCTCACCTCACTTCCACCTTCCTTCAGTCAATTCATCATGAATTACAATATGCATGGGATGCAAGTGAGCTTGCCTGAGTTGTTAAGCATGTTAACAACAGCTGAAGTGTCTATCAAGAAGGATAGGACACAGGCTCTTTTGATTGGTGGGCCTAGCAAGGCCAAGGGAAAGGGTAAGGAGCCTGCAAAAGGTGACCCCCTTAAGCCCAAAGGAAAATCCAAGAAGAAGAAGGGCAAGAAGAAGGGTAAGAAGGCACCTAAGGACAAGGGTGATGCTGAGTGCTTCCATTGTGGCAAGAAAGGCCACTGGAAGAGGAATTGTCCAGACTACCTGAACAATGTGAAGGACAAGAAGCATGGTGATGCTTCTGCCTCAGGTATTTTCATGATTGAGATAAATTATTCTTATGCTAATCCATCCTCATGGGTATTGGATACCGGATGTGGTTCTCATATCTGCAATATGTTGCAGGTACTTAGGAGCCCAAGGAGATTGGATAGAAACGAGGTGGATCTCCGCGTTGGTAATGGAGCAAGAGTTGCTGCTCATTCAGTTGGAGATGCTGACCTTATTTTGCCTACGGGCCTTTTATTGCATTTGAATAATTGTCTTTATGTTCCGCAAATTTCTAGAAACATTATTTCAATTTCTTGTTTAGAACAAGATGGATATACTTTCAGTATTAGGAATGGTACTTTTTCTATCATTTTGAATGATATGGTTTACGGTACTGCTTCTTTAATAAATGGATTGTATGTGTTGGAAATGGGAAATGAAGTGCTCAATATAGATGTGAAACGACCTAGGACGGATAATCAATCTTATCTTTGGCACTGTAGACTAGGGCACATAAATGAAACAAGATTGTCTAGGTTGCATAGAGATGGATACCTGGACTCCATGGATTTGGAATCCTATGGACAGTGTGAATCTTGTCTAGCTGGGAAAATGATTCAACAAAAGCCCAAAGGGCTTGAGAGTCATAGGGCTAGTGAGTTATTAGAACTCATTCATACTGATGTATGTGGCCCAATGTCTATTGAGGCTAGAGGTGGATATTCTTATTTCATTAACTTTACAGATGACAAATCAAGATTTGGGTATATATACCTAATGAGATATAAATCTGAAGCTTTTGAAAAGTTCAAAGAGTTTAGGAATGAGGTGGAGAAACAGCGTGGCAAGATGATTAAGACATTACGATCAGATCGTGGTGGTGAATATTTGAGCCACGAGTTTCAGGGTTATCTGAGAGAAAATGGAATTCTCTCACAATTTACCGCTCCTTACACACCACACCAAAACGGTGTCTCCGAAAGGAGAAACAGGACCTTGTTAGACATGGTTAGGTCTATGATGAGTGAGACTCAACTTCCAAAATCGTTTTGGGGATATGCCTTAGACACAGCGGCATACCTTCTAAATAGGGTACCGTCTAAATCTGTTCAGACCACACCATATGAGATATGGAGTGGTAAGAGACCCAACCTGAGTTACCTCAGGGTATGGGGATCGCCAGCTTATGTCAAAGCGTTGACATCAGACAAGCTTAGTGCTAAGAGTACTAAATGTCTATTTGTGGGGTATCCTAAAGGTACTAAGGGATACTACTTCTACTCCATGGAAGAACACAAAGTGTTTGTTTCAAAGAATGTTGAGTTCCTTGAGAAGGATTTGATCTCTCAAGGAGGCAGTGGGAGTAAGATTGATCTTGAAGAAGTGCAAGATCCACAAGAACAGATTGAGGAACCCGAGTCTGCTCCGCAGGCGACGTTCTCCAATGGAGAAGTAAACACACAACTCCGTAGACCTACGAGGGTCATCCATCCACCTGAAAGGTACGGGTTTGTGATTGAGAATCAGCAAACTGTTGAGGATGATGAACCAAGTAACTACGAGGAGGCGGTCAAAGATGTTGACTCCTCAAAATGGCTTGAAGCCATGGAATCTGAAATGGATTCGATGTATCAGAACAAGGTATGGACCTTGGTTCCTAAACCACAAGGAATAGTTCCTATTGGTAATAAATGGGTCTTTAAAAGAAAGACTGATGCAGATGGCAACGTTCAGACCTACAAAGCTAGGTTGGTGGCGAAAGGGTATCGTCAAAGACAAGGAGTTGACTATGATGAAACTTTTTCACCAGTTGCCATGATCAAATCTATTAGGATCATGCTTGCAATAGCAGCATACCACGACTATGAAATTTGGCAAATGGATGTCAAGACCGCCTTCTTGAATGGGTTCTTGAAGGAGGAAGTGTACATGACACAACCTAAAGGCTTTGAAAACAAAGATCAAGTGCATATGGTATGCAAACTACAAAGGTCAATATATGGGCTAAAGCAAGCATCAAGGAGTTGGAATATACGTTTTGATGAAGTCGTTAAGAGTAACGGTTTTATCAAGAACGAGGATGAACCTTGTGTTTACAGAAAGGTTAGTGGGAGTAATGTCGTCTTCCTAGTGCTCTATGTAGATGACATATTGCTAATAGGAAATGACATCCCCACATTAAAAATAACGAAAGAGTGGCTTTCAGAAAACTTTACCATGAAGGATTTGGGAGAGGCAGCCTTTATACTTGGTATAAAGATCTATAGAGATAGATCCAAGAGGCTGCTGGGTTTATCTCAATCCACGTACGTTGACAAGATGCTAAAGAGGTTTAGCATGGAAGGGTCGAAAAGGGGTTTTCTTCCTGTCAGTCATGGGGTACACCTATCAAGGGCTATGTGTCCTAAGTCACAGCCTGAGAAGGATCGCATGAGTGGAATTCCATACGCTTCGGCTATTGGATCCATCATGTATGCCATGATATGTACGAGACCAGATGTCTCATATGCTTTAAGCATTACGAGCAGATACCAGTCAGACCCTGGAGAGGGTCACTGGACGGCAGTCAAAACCATCCTTAAATACTTAAGAAGAACTAAGGATGCGTTTCTGGTCTATGGTGGGGTTAATGAGTTAACAGTTAAAGGATTCACTGATGCCAGCTTTCAGAGTGACAAAGATGACTGCAAGTCACAGTCAGGATTCGTATTCACCTTAAATGGTGGGGCAGTGTCTTGGAAAAGTTCCAAGCAGGAGACAACAGCAGACTCAACGACAGAGGCTGAATACATAGCTGCTTCAGAAGCAGCTAAGGAGGCAGTGTGGATCAAGAAGTTCATAAATGAACTAAGGGTGGTTCCAAGCGTGGATGAGCCCATACAGATGCTTTGCAACAACACTGAAGCCATCGCGCAGTCAAAGGAACCTAGGTCTCATCAAAGATCTAAACACGTGCTCCGCAGATATCATTTGATTAGAGAAATCATTGATAGGAATGATGTAAAAATGGATTATGTTCCCACAGACGATAACCTGGCCGATTCTCTGACAAAGGCTGTTTCTCAGAGAAAACATGATAGTCATTATGAGGCTTTGGGCATACGACTTAGGTCTGATTGGCTCTAGGCCAAGTGGGAGCTTGTTAGCATATGGGTGTCCTAGAGACAATCTTTTGATTAAATAAAGGACACTAGATGTAGAAATTTATTTGTCGCAAATAAATGTAAGCACTATTTATTCAGTTTCATATTGTGTCTCGATATTACTGTTAATATTATATGAATGAACTGGATAAACCCCTTGGAATAGAACAGGTATCTCTTGAGTATCTGTGATGAGATCACGATCATGAGGATTCAAGGATATTGCATGTCTATTCCTAATTATATGTTCCTAGTCTAGAGACACTGAGTTTGGGGATCAGTGATCTCGAGTAAAGACTAGTACGACTTATCTACTTGTATATGGATACAAGGTAAAGACCTCATGAGCTGCAGATATGGAGATATCTTAGCTAAAGTCGTGGGTGGACCTATAAGAGTATAGCTCGCACTGAACAGACCCAAAAAGAGACTCTATGAGGAAATCTCACAGATAGTGTCATTAGAGTAATCTCTTTATGTTTGGGTGTGTCTTTCCTTAGACCAAAAGTTATTACCTAGACTGTGTTCTTGAAGGCATGTTTTGATTGTATACCTCGTCTGTCTGAAACATGGAGACTCATAGGTATACTGTTGGGCGTGTCCTTAAAGGGCACAGGGCTAGGGTAATAAGCTGAAGGAATTCGTCAAATCTCTGTGAGAGATTAGGTTATCTGTAAACCGGAGAAATCGGGATGACATTTACAGGGACTCGGGAATCTATGCATAGTAAAAGAGATCATGAGATGATCTGCCTTTAGAGTCAGTAAATTGAAGATTCCCTATTTCGAATAAAGCTTACCCAAAACCGCAGGGGTTGATACATTTCCTTACCCTAGGTTAATGGGAAGATAACCGAGACAAAGGGAAATACATACGGTAACCAAATATGTGCAATAGGATGATCAAGTCATTAATCTGACTAGTTCTGGGGCAACAAAGCATTGCTAGTGCTCTGTGTTGTCATTAATTGGGTTGTGGGCTTGTTGGGCCCAAGCCCAGTTATGTCAGTAGCTAAGTTGGACCTAATGGGTCACACACTAACACCTTGTAGTTATGATGGACTAGCTTTAAAGGTATTGGGCCTAATAATGTTATTAGCCCAAGAAGTTGTTTGGAAGCCCACCTAAATGGGTGGGTGGTGCATGGAGTTTAGTAATGGGCTTGGATAGTCCAAGCCATTACTAATTAATTTAATTAGTTAAATTAATAATCAAATATTTGAATTTCGAATTTTGAATTTGAAATTTGAATTTTGAAATTTGAATTTTGAATTTGAATTTCGAAATTCGAATTTTGAATTTGAAATTTGAAATTTGAAATTTGAATTTTAAAATTTGAATTTGAATTTGAATTTTGAAATTCGAATTTTGAATTTGAAATTTGAAATTTTGAATTTTGAATTTGAATGTTTGAACGTTTGAATTCAAGTGTTTGAATTCGAATTTGAATTGGTTTTGAAAAGTTGTTTCATAACAAAAGGATAAGACAGGATCTTATTGGAGCATATTCCTTGGATGAAAAAGCATCTTTGGAGGCTCTCCCTAGGCTGTTTGGTGCGCCACTTTTAAGTGATAAGAGTGTTATCTTATCACTTAAAACAAACCTCCATTCAGATTTGGTGGTTAAGGGAATCAGTGGGTAAGTTGATTCAAATTTTGAATGCAACTGCTCAATGTATTTGGACCCTTTATAGGGCTGAATTATGCGCATGAAAACTATATACTATATGATAGTTTATGAATTTAAGTTTAAATTAATTTGAATTTAAATTCATGTGGATAAGATTGGAGGTTGTTGGCAAAGTTTGTTTTGCAACAGCTCCACCTTATCACACTGTTTCATGCACAACTTTCAAAGAAATTTGAAAGTTTGTTTTTCATTTTGAATGAATGAATTCCCTCTTCCTCTCCAAAGGGTGCGCATAAATAGACATGTTCCTCACCTTAGGTTTCATGGGAAAACCAAGCCAACTCTCCTCCTCTATGCACCATTCTGTAGGGTAGCTCAGTACACCTTTCCAAACAGGATACCTAGCCTCCACCCTCACCACTTGTGCGCATAGCAAGCCTCATTGTGGTGTTCATCTGGTGGCTTTCAAGAAAGAGTTCTTGCATCATAGACGAACGGTGGTGTGGATCACCATTAGAGGGTTTGAACCCTTCAAGCCTGACATCTCATCTCCCTGACTGATCAGGCCAAAACAAGGTAACATCATGCTGTCTTAAAGCATGAATCTATGAGTGCATGTATGTTCCGCAGTAAAATTTTTGTTTTACACCTTACATGCATCGGCCTTCAAAGGCCAGTTTACTTTCAGTCACCGTCTAATCCTGAAATGATTAAATGGAGGTGGACGGCTTCGGTGAGGCCGCGGACCTTGAGTGCTGCATCTTTGAATCGGTCGAGGTATTTTCTCAACGATTCGTTGTCTTTCTGGCGAATTCTTCCCAGTGCATATGCCGGCATGGGATGCACTTTGCTTGTTGCGAAGTTGAGCCGGAAAGTCCGAGCTAAATCCTCAAACGAGTCAATTGAATTTTTAGGAAGCCTGGTGATCCAGTTCATTGCCTGTCCCGTTAGAGTTGTTGTGAAGATTCTGGCCTCGATGGGTCCTGTGATCCCGTTAAATAGCATTTCAGTCTTGAAGGCCTCCAAATGGGCTTCCGGGTCCTGACTCCCATCATATGGAGGTATTCTGGTGCTCTTGAATCTCGAGGGAATGGCCAAGTTCATGAGTCTTTCTGTGAATGGGCTATCATTAGCTTCATCACCATTCAGGTAATTTTCGTTGTTGAAGTTGTTCTGGCCTCCGACCTCCTGCTGATTGTCGAGGTGAAGAGCGAGATTCTCCAGGACATTTGCTTCGGCAGCGGCGGCGGTTTGGTGTTGAGTCCCACCATTGCCAGCATTAGCGTTTCCGCCAGTATTTTGGTGCGAGTTTCCTCCATTCTGGGCTTGTGAACCACTTCCACTTCCGCCGTGAGCGGTCCGATTTCTTAACTCGGTTTCGAGTGTCGCCATTCTTTCCGCGTCCAATTGTTGCTGGGTTATGAATCTGTTCTCCATCTCCTGCATCCGCTGAAGGATTGCGCCCATCGCCATTGTGGTAACATTTGGTGGTTCAGGTGGGCGGGTGGCAGTTGTTGTGTTTCTGATTTAAGGTCTATGAAAGTAAATTGGCCTCTGAAGGCCGATGCATGTAAGGTGTAAAACAAAAATTTTTACTGCGGAACATACATGCACACATAGGTTCATGCTTTAAGACAACATGATGTTACCTTGTTATTGATGCAAGAACCCTTTCTTGAAAGCCACCAGATGAACACCACAGTGAGGCTTGCTATGCGCACAAGTGGTGAAGGTGGAGGCTAGGTATTCTGTTTGGAAAGGTGTAGTGAGCTACCCTACAGAATGGTGCATAGATGGAGGAGAGTTGGCTAGGTTTTCACAAAACCCTAAGGTGAGGAACAAGTCATGTTATATGCGCACACTTGGAGAGGAGGAGGGAATTAAATCATTCAAAATGAAAAACAAACTTTCAAATCTCTTTGAAATTTGCGCATAGACCAGTGAGATAAGGTGGAGCTGTTGCAAAACTAACTTTGCCAACAACCTCCAATCTTATCCACATGAAATTAAGTTCAAAATAATTTAAACTTAAATTCATAAACTATCATATAGTATATACTTCTCATGCGCATAATTCAGCCCTAGAAGGGGTCCAAATATATTGAGTAGTTGCATTCAAAATTTGAATCAACTCACCCACTGATTCCCTCAACCACCAAATCTGAATGGAGGTTTGTTTTAATTGATAAGATGACATTCTTATCACCTAAAACTTGCGCACCAAACAGCCAAGGAAGTGCCTCCAAAGATGCTTCTTGATCCAAGGAATATGCTCCAATAAGATCCTGTCTTATCCTTTTGTTATGAAACAACTTTTCAAAACCAATTCAAATTCGAATTCAAACACTTGAATTCAAACGTTCAAACATTTCAAATTCAAAATTCAAAATTCAAAATTTCAAATTTCAAATTCAAAATTCAAATTTCAAAATTCAAATTCAAATTCAAATTTCAAAATTCAAATTTGAAATTTCAAATTTCAAATTCAAAATTCGAATTTCGAAATTCAAATTCTAAATTTAAATTTCAAAATTCAAATTTCAAATTCGAAATTCAAATATTTGTTAAATTTCAAAATTCAAAATTCAAATTCGAAATTCACCCTTAGTTCATTTACGAACTTCTTGATCCACACTGCCTCGTTAGCTGCTTCTAAAGCTGCTATGTATTCAGCCTCTGTCGTTGAATCTGCTGTTGTCTCCTGCTTGGAACTTTTCCAAGACACTGCCCCACCATTTAAGGTGAATACAAATCCTGACTGTGACTTGCAGTCATCTTTGTCACTCTGAAAGCTGGCATCAGTGAACCCTTTCACTGTCTATGTAGCACCAATACCGACACGCGACACGTGACACGATACGACACGACACTCCGACACGTTAATTCTAAAAAATGTCAGATTTCGACACGTTAGGACACGTTTTGATATTAAATAACATTTTAAATTTATGTAGTGTATATTATATTTAATATTCAATAATTTAACAAAAAAATGAATCTAAACTTATAATATTCATAAATTTTATAAAGAAACATAAGATATCACAAATATTTATATTAAACTCAATAAAATAGTAATCGTAATCTAATCAATGTAATAGTTGGAATTAAAAACTCAACGCAATGCAACCTTTAAACTTTTTTTGAATTCTATAACGCGTGTTGGAGTGTCGGGGAGTGTCGAAGTGTCCGAGAGTGTCGGGAAGTGTCGGACACGACACGTCAGGGGTTTTGAAGTGTCGGTGCTTCATAGTTCACTGTTAACTCATTAACCCCACCATAGACCAGAAACGCATCCTTAGTTCTTCTTAAGTATTTAAGGATGGTTTTGACTGCCGTCCAGTGACCCTCTCCAGGGTCTGACTGGTATCTGCTCGTAATGCTTAAAGCATATGAGACATCTGGTCTCGTACATATCATGGCATACATGATGGATCCAATAGCCGAAGCGTATGGAATTCCACTCATGCGATCCTTCTCAGGCTGTGACTTAGGACACATAGCCCTTGATAGGTGTACCCCATGACTGACAGGAAGAAAACCCCTTTTCGACCCTTCCATGCTAAACCTCTTTAGCATCTTGTCAACGTACGTGGATTGAGATAAACCCAGCAGCCTCTTGGATCTATCTCTATAGATCTTTATACCAAGTATAAAGGCTGCCTCTCCCAAATCCTTCATGGTAAAGTTTTCTGAAAGCCACTCTTTCGTTATTTTTAATGTGGGGATGTCATTTCCTATTAGCAATATGTCATCTACATGGAGCACTAGGAAGACGACATTACTCCCACTAACCTTTCTGTAAACACAAGGTTCATCCTCGTTCTTGATAAAACCGTTACTCTTAACGACTTCATCAAAACGTATATTCCAACTCCTTGATGCTTGCTTTAGCCCATATATTGACCTTTGTAGTTTGCATACCATATGCTCCTAATCTTTGTTTTCAAAGCCTTCAGGTTGTGTCATGTACACTTCCTCCTTCAAGAACCCATTCAAGAAGGCGGTCTTGACATCCATTTGCCAAATTTCATAGTCGTGGTATGCTGCTATTGCAAGCATGATCCTAATAGATTTGATCATGGCAACTGGTGAGAAAGTTTCATCATAGTCAACTCCTTGTCTTTGACGATACCCTTTAGCCACCAACCTAGCTTTGTAGGTCTGAACGTTGCCATCTGCATCAGTCTTTCTTTTAAAGACCCATTTATTACCGATAGGAACTATTCCTTGCGGTTTAGGAACCAAGGTCCATACCTTGTTCTGATACATCGAATCCATTTCAGATTCCATGGCTTCAAGCCATCTTGAGGAGTCAACATCTTTGACCGCCTCCTCGTAGTTACTTGGTTCATCATCCTCAACAGTTTGCTGATTCTCAATCACAAACCCGTACCTTTCAGGTGGATGGATGACCCTTGTAGATCTACGGAGTTGTGTGTTTACTTCTCCATTGGAGAACGTCGCCTGCGGAGCAGACTCGGGTTCCTCAATCTGTTCTTGTGGATCTTGCACTTCTTCAAGATCAATCTTACTCCCACTGCCTCCTTGAGAGATCAAATCCTTCTCAAGGAACTCAGCATTCTTTGACACAAACACTTTGTGTTCTTCCATGGAGTAGAAGTAGTATCCCTTAGTAACTTTAGGATACCCCACAAATAGACATTTAGTACTCTTAGCACTAAGCTTGTCTGATGTCAACGCTTTGACATAAGCTGGCGATCCCCATACCCTGAGGTAACTCAGGTTGGGTCTCTTACCACTCCATATCTCATATGGTGTGGTCTGAACAGATTTAGACGGTACCCTATATAGAAGGTATGCCGCTGTGTCTAAGGCATATCCCCAAAACGATTTTGGAAGTTGAGTCTCACTCATCATAGACCTAACCATGTCTAACAAGGTCCTGTTTCTCCTTTCGGAGACACCGTTTTGGTGTGGTGTGTAAGGAGCGGTAAATTGTGAGAGAATTCCATTTTCTCTCAGATAACCCTGAAACTCGTGGCTCAAATATTCACCACCACGATCTGATCGTAATGTCTTAATCATCTTGCCACGTTGTTTCTCCACTTCATTCCTAAACTCTTTGAACTTTTCAAACGCTTCAGATTTATATCTCATTAGGTATATATACCCAAATCTTGATTTGTCATCTGTAAAGGTAATGAAATAAGAATATCCACCTCTAGTCTCAATAGACATTGGGCCACATACATCAGTATGAATGAGTTCTAATAACTCACTAGCCCTATGACTCTCAAGCCCTTTGGGCTTTTGTTGAATCATTTTCCCAGCTAGACAAGATTCACACTGTCCATAGGATTCCAAATCCATGGAGTCCAGGTATCCATCTCTATGCATCCTAGACAATCTTGTTTCATTTATGTGCTCTAGTCTACACTGCCAAAGATAAGATTGATTATCCGTCCTAGGTCATTTCACATCTATATTGAGCACTTCATTTCCCATTTCCAACACATACAATCCATTTATTAAAGAAGCAGTACCGTAAACCATATCATTCAAAATGATAGAAAAAGTACCATCCCTAATACTGAAAGTATAACCATCTTGTTCTAAACAAGAAATTAAAATAATGTTTCTAGAAATATGCGGAACATAAAGACAATTATTCAAATGCAATAAAAGGCCCGTAAGCAAAATAAGGTCAGCATCTCCAACTGAATGAGCAGCAACTCTTGCTCCATTACCAACGCGGAGATCCACCTCGTTTCTATCCAATCTCCTTGGGCTCCTAAGTACCTGCAACATATTGCAGAAATGAGAACCGCATCCGGTATCCAATACCCATGAGGATGGATTAGCATAAGAATAATTTATCTCAATCATGAAAATACCTGAGGCAGAAGCATCACCATGCTTCTTGTCCTTCACATTGTTCAGGTAGTCTGGACAATTCCTCTTCCAATGGCCTTTCTTGCCACAATGGAAGCACTCAGCATCACCCATGTCCTTAGGTGCCTTCTTACCCTTCTTCTTCTTCTTGGATTTTCCTTTGGGCTTAAGGGGGTCACCTTTTGCAGGCTCCTTACCCTTTCCCTTGGCCTTGCTAGGCCCACCAATCAAAAGAGCCTGTGTCCTATCCTTCTTGATAGACACTTCAGCTGTTGTTAACATGCTTAACAACTCAGGCAAGCTCACTTGCATCCCATGCATATTGTAATTCATGATGAATTGACTGAAGGAAGGTGGAAGTGAGGTGAGGACTAAGTCATTACTTAGCTCGGCATCCATGATGAAGCCTAGGTTTCCTAGCTTCTCAATCAGCCCGATCATCTTGAGAACATGGCTGGCAACAGACATGCTCTCAGTCATCCTACAAGAGAACAGTTCTCTTGAGGCCTCATACCTCTCATGCCTGCCTTTAATATCATACAACTCCTTGAGATGTACGATAATAGAGGGAGCATCCATATGCTCATGCTGCTTTTGCAGTTCAGGCGACATGGATGCCAACATGATGCATACTGCCATCACATTGTCATCCAAGTGCTATTGATGGGTTACGATATCAAATTCCGCAAACCCTTCTTCCCCTTCCCGTGGAGCTACGGGTATTACAGCATCTAAAACGTAGGCAATCTTTTCGGCCCTTAGAACTATTCTTAGGTTCCGATACCAGTCCATAAAATTTGAACCGGTCAGTTTATTCGTATCGAGTATTGAACGCAGTGACAGTGGATTACTCATACTATAAGCTGAAAAGGATGTAAAGATAGTTTTAGTTAATATACGGTTATGTAGTTAAAAGCAAATTATTAAAGACTTGAAATAATTTGCCCCTCCCACTATTTTATCTAAGTCAATGACCCTTCCTTTTGACTTAGGGTTAATCTACTTTAGATTTTACCTTAGTGGGATTAAGAGTGCGATTATTTATTTTAACCTCCGTCTGAGACCGCAAGATTAATAAAGGGTTGATCTTTATCAACAGTATCTCATACCCTCTCTTAACATTAGGTTGACAACTCTTTGTCACTTAGTGGTGCATCTCATGCAACCAACCTAGCACCATTACCCTAAGCACATAAGCCCGGCTGTGCCTGCAACTTATGTCTTAGTTAAGCATTAAACCAGCACCCTAAGTGTCTTACACTTCAAACACTACTCTAGCCCAACGAAATAGTGGGTCCCAACTGAGTTGTGGAGCACCACTATGTAGAAGAGTTTTGAGTAGCATTGGTGGTGGGAGGTAATCATATGCTTAATTATTTATTCCTTTTAAGGGTTCCTTTTATTTTGGGGTTAATTAGGTCCCATCAAACGCATATTGTAAGTTATCATCTAGTCGTTACCTATGTCAAACATCTATCGGTATACACTAGTCGCTATTGGACAAACATAATAACCATACAAAACGCGGTTTGCCCAATTCATGCATACTAGACGTTCTAATCATACATGCATATAAACAATTTATATTGAGATAGCCATGGTGCTCGCGCTTTTGTCCTTTTGCTTCTTTAAGCAACGGCCGCTTGTCGTCTATACGCCACTAGCCTATTTCTCTAATGACAAATAACTAAAGAAACTCCATAACATTTTGGAGGGACAAAATTACAAAATTTAAATTACAAATACACTTGTAAATTAAAATGCGCGATTACACATTAATTTAAAATTCAAAAAAAATCAAATCCGGGCACCATGACCATCCCCTTCCTGTTTGTACCTGAAAAGTTCAAAACTTGCAAACACAAACATTATATTATCACATAACATTTTCACATGTATTTTGACATTTAACATTTAAACATCAAAATAACATCAAGATTCATAATCTTAAATTTCTCATTGGCCGAATTTAAAGAACAATTTCAATTCAAATTTTGTTAATTCTTTCTCAAAGAAAACAAAATTAAACCATGCATGTAGCCATAAACCCCTACATGGCCGAATCATATAAGTGACTATATGATAAATTTTGTCACAAAATTTCATGCATATAAACATGACACAATTCATGGAGAAAAATAAGAAATCATTCAAGGTACTCTTAGTACCCTCCACGGCCGAATCTACCCTTTCAAAAAGGGTGTTCCTTTTAAAACTTTCATAAAGAAAAAGAAACTAAACCATGATGCATAATGTTTTATGAACACAGAATCAAATTTACATGTTCATAAAAACAAAAACTTTAACACTTTAAAGGATTTGTGATTCAAAATCCATATGCAGAATTTAAACTTTAACCCTTTAAAGATTTTTGACCGTGAAAAACTCTTTTCACAAACAAGGTACCATCACCCGTCGATGGTAAAGCAACCGGGCTCTGATACCACTTGAAAGTAAACTGGCCTCTGAAGGCCGATGCATGTAAGGTGTAAAACAAAAATTTTTACTACGGAACATACATGCACACATAGGTTCATGCTTTAAGACAGCATGATGTTACCTTGTTTTTGGCCTGATCAGTCAGGGAGATCAGATGTCAGGATTGAAGGGTTCAAACCCTCTAATGGTGATCCACACCACCGTTCGTCAATGATGCAAGAACCCTTTCTTGAAAGCCACCAGATGAACACCACAGTGAGGCTTGCTATGCGCACAAGTGGTGAAGGTGGAGGCTAGGTATTCTGTTTGGAAAGGTGTAGTGAGCTACCCTACAGAATGGTGCATAGATGGAGGAGAGTTGGCTAGGTTTTCACAAAACCCTAAGGTGAGGAACAAGTCATGTTATATGCGCACACTTGGAGAGGAGGAGGGAATTAAATCATTCAAGATGAAAAATAAACTTTCAAATCTCTTTGAAATTTGCGCATAGAACAGTGAGATAAGGTGGAGCTGTTGCAAAACTAACTTTGCCAACAACCTCCAATCTTATCCACATGAAATTAAGTTCAAAATAATTTAAACTTAAATTCATAAACTATCATATAGTATATACTTCTCATGCGCATAATTCAGCCCTAGAAGGGGTCCAAATATATTGAGTAGTTGCATTCAAAATTTGAATCAACTCACCCACTGATTCCCTCAACCACCAAATCTGAATGGAGGTTTGTTTTAAGTGATAAGGTGACATTCTTATCACCTAAAACTTGCGCACCAAACAGCCAAGGAAGTGCCACCAAAGATGCTTCTTGATCCAAGGAATATGCTCCAATAAGATCCTGTCTTATCCTTTTGTTATGAAACAACTTTTCAAAACCAATTCAAATTCAAATTCAAACACTTGAATTCAAACGTTCAAACATTCAAATTCAAAATTCAAAATTCAAAATTTCAAATTTCAAATCCAAAATTCGAATTTCAAAATTCAAATACAAATTCAAATTTCAAATTTCAAATTTCAAATTTCAAATTTCAAATTCAAAATTCGAATTTCGAAATTCAAATTCTAAATTCAAATTTCAAAATTCAAATTTCAAATTCAAAATTCGAAATTCAAATATTTGATTATTAATTTAACTAATTAAATTAATTAGTAATGGCTTGGACTATCCAAGCCCATTACTAAGCTCCATGCACCACCCATCCATTTAGGTGGGCTTCCAAACAGCTTCTTAGGCTAACAACCATTATTAGGCTCAATACCTTTAAAGCTAGTCCATCATGACTACAAGGTGTTAGTGTGTGACCCATTAGGTCCAACTTAGCTTCTGACATAACTGGGCTTGGGCCCAACAAGCCCACAACCCAATTAATGACAACACAGAGCACTAGCAATGCTTTGTTGCCCCAGAACTAGTCAGATTAATGACTTGATCAACCTATTGCACATATTTGGTTGCCGTATGTATTTCCCTTCGTCTCGGTTATCTTCCCATTAACCTAGGGTAAGGAAATGTATCAACCCCTGAGGTTTAGGGTAAGCTTTATTCGAAATAGGGAATCTTCAATTTACTGACTCTAAAGGCAGATCATCTCATGATCTCTTTTACTATGCATAGATTCCCGAGTCCCTGTAAATGTCATCCCGATTTCTCCGGTTTACAGATAACCTAATCTCTCACAGAGATTTGACGAATTCCTTCAGCTTATTACCCTAGCCCTGTGCCCTTTAAGGACACGCCCAACAGTATACCTATGAGTCTCCATGTTTCAGGCAGACGAGGTATACAATCAAAACATGCCTTCAAGAACACAGTCTAGGTAATAACTTCTGGTCTAAGGAAAGACATACCCAAATATAAAGAGATTACTCTAATGACACTATCTGTGAGATTTCCTCATAGAGTCTCTTTTTGGGTCTGTTCAGTGCAAGCTATACTCTTATAGGTCCACCCACGACTTTAGCTAAGATATCTCCATATCTGCAGCTCATGAGGTCTTTACCTTGTATCCATATACAAGTAGATAAGTCGTACTAGTCTTTAGTCGAGATCACTGATCCCCAAACTCAGTGTCTCTAGACTAGGAACATATAATTAGGAATAGACATACAATATCCTTGAATCCTCATGATCGTGATCTCATCACCGATACTCAAGAGATACCTGTTCTATCCCAAGGGGTTTATCCAGTTCGTTCATATAATATTAACAGTAATATCGAGACACAATATGAAACTGAATAAATAGTGCTTTCATTTATTTGCGACAAACAAAGTTCTACATCTAGTGTCCTTTATTTAATCAAAAGATTGTCTCTAGGACACCCATATGCTAACAGTCTAGGAGTGAGTCCCCTCCTCCACCCAATCCACCACTAATCACATTACACTCGAACTCCGCTTCAAGGAGAGTCTCAGCTCTGTCATCGACTTCTTTGCCTTTGGCATTACGGTCTTGTCTTTGATCTCTTCTGTCTCCTCACCTCGGACTTCGGCTTCGGCTTCAGCTTTTTGTCTTGGCTTGTTGTTTTTCTTCCCCTGCGTGCGGATTATGTACTGTTTCAACTTCCCTTCTCTGACGTGTTTTTTGATTGCATCTCGAAGGTCCCAGCAGTCGTCCGTAACATGGCCGTTCTGGTCATGGAATGCACAGTATTTGCTCTTGTCAAGTCCGCTCTTTGCTTTGAGGGGACGAGGTCGATCGACGTTTCGCATTTCTGTTTGAGCTACCTCTCTCTAGATCTTGGACCTGGGCATGTTCAGTGGTGTGTAGTCTTCAAACTTCCTCCTAGGAGAGCGATCTTCCGTCCTCTTCTCACGAGCTTCGTTTCCTCTTTTGGGCCCCTTGTGATCCCGATCTCTCCCGTTCTTCTTGTTCAGACTCCTTCTTGACGGGCTTCGTCCACGAGATTCGACGTAAACCTGCTGCATGTCCTCCACGTCGATATATTTGTCTGACCTACGTCGGAACTCTTCGAGGTCGTTGACCGGGTTCTTGTAGATTGATCTAGCAAGAGGGGAGTCACCGTCTAATCCCGAAATGATTAAATGCTGGTGGACGGCTTCGGTGAGGCCGCGGACCTTGAGTGCTGCATCTTTGAATCGGTCGAGGTATTTTCTCAACGATTCGTTGTCTTACTACCGAATTCTTCCCAGTGCATATGCCGGCATGGGATGCACTTTGCTTGTTGCGAAGTTGAGCCGGAAAGTCCGAGCTAAATCCTCAAACGAGTCAATTGAATTTTTGGGAAGCCTGGTGATCCAGGTCATTGCCTGTCCCGTTAGAGTTGTTGCGAAGATTCTAGCCTTGATGGGTCCTGTGATCCCGTTAAATAGCATTTCAGTCTTGAAGGCCTCCAAATGGGCTTCCGGGTCCTGACTCCCATCATATGGAGGTATTCTGGTGCTCTTGAATCTCGAGGGAATGGCCAAGTTCATGAGTCTTTCTGTGAATGGGCTATCATTAGCTTCATCATCATTCAGGTAATTTTCGTTGTTGAAGTTGTTCTGGCCTCCGACCTCCTGCTGATTGCCGAGGTGAAGAGCGAGATTCTCCAGGACATTTGCTTCGGGAGCGGCGGAGGTTTGGTGTTGAGTCCCACCATTGCCAGCATTAGCGTTTCCGCCAGTATTTTGGTGCGAGTTTCCTCCATTCTGGGCTTGTGAACCACTTCCACTTCCGCCGTGAGCGGTCCGATTTCTTAACTCGGTTTCGAGTGTCGCCATTCTTTCCGCGTCCAATTGTTGCTGGGTTAGGAATCTGTTCTCCATCTCCTGCATCCGCTGAAGGATTGCGCCCATCGCCATTGTGGTAACATTTGGTGGTTCAGGTGGGCGGGTGGCAGTTGTTGTGTTTCCGATTTGAGGTCTAGGAGTCGGCCCCTGTAATCCGACCCCTTCGACCTGAACGTCCACCAAGACCGGGCTAGCAGTAGCCTGAAGCTGTTCCAAAGAAGATTGGTGGGATGTGATATGCTCCCAGCATATATACTTTTATAGATCAAAAAAAGCAGGAAATCAGATCTAAAACTGTGTATAAAGGTGTATATGTGGTGAAATTATTGAATAAAAATTGTCAGACACTCTCTCACTCAGATTCTTCATGTTTACAGGAGAAAAATGACAAATAAAGGAGCAGGAGAAAAATCAGACAGAAGCTCCACGCTTCAAGCGTTCAACCCACGCTTGAAGCGTAGGAAAAGACCTCAAGACAGTGAGTCTACGCTTCAAGCGTAGAACCCTACGCTTGAAGCGTAGACAAGGAGAAAAGAGGCAGAAACTCCACGCTTGGAGCGTGGATCCTGCGCTCCAAGCGTAGGGTTGAGATGGACAGCTGTCAGTTGCGAGGAAAGGAGGATTCTCAGGTGCATAAAAAGGGCACAAGGCAACCCTAAAACTTACTTTTCATATTCTGAACAATTCAGAGGTTATTTTGGAGGCGGAAGCTCTGGAGAGATCTCTTCTTCTACCTTTCTGTAGTTCTTGTAGTTTATGTTTTCATTTGAATATTGGATTCTAGCCATGATAATGGTTGGCTAGAACCTCTTTGCTGTAGTTAGGGTCACGAACCCTTGTGAACCCCTGATACAATGGATTGAGTTTTTATTGATATATTTATCTTTTCAATTTCGTTCTATTCTGATCGTATTGTTATTGTTATTATTAGATCCGATCAATCTAGTAAGTAATAATAAATCTGAGGATTAGGGCCAACAAGAGGGATCTGAGGTCTTTAATCCAGAAAGGGAATAGAACAACAGTATGAACATGATCTAGGGATAGACATGATTCATATTGTAGATGTTTTAATTATCGATCTTTATGCTTGATCTCATATAGGGCACCTCAAGGAATTAGGGTTCTATATGAGATTAAAGGGTTAATTCCTCAAGGGATTGAGAATTAACTATTGATACCTTTATCTGATAATTATCTAATTTCACGATTTATATTTTAATATTTAACTTAATCCAGAGTAAAAGGTGGGGATCATCGGTGAGTGTTCTCTAACCACAGCGTTTTTCTCATAGATTTTCAAATCCTTGTTTTATTGGATTCTTTATTATTCGAAAAGAACAAAAACACGTCTTTTATTTTACAAATCAAATTCCCACACAATCCTGACATTCGTGTCAAAAACATCTTGGAATATTTAATCTTAAAAAGAATAGTTTAATTGATTTGGACACACTCTCTGTGGATACGAACTTGACTTATCATTTTATTACTTGCGCAATTCAGTACACTTGCCGATTCACGTCAAGTTTTTGGCGCCGTTGCCGGGGAGTGTTCTTCTAAAATCAATTAATCTTGATTTTAAAGATTAAATTGTTTTTAATTTATTTTATTTTATTTTTGTTTTGAATCTGTGCTACTAATCTTTTCTCTGAAGTTGTATGCAAAGCAGTGCTTTTCTAAGGAGAAGCGAACGAATTGCTCAAAGAGAGAAGGAAAGAAAAAGGGCACAGACAACTCCCATTCCAGTAGCTGAAACCCTAGAGATGGCTGCTCCTAATCAGAATGTTGATCCTAGGATGAACACCATTCTCACGCCTATCTTTAATAGGCCCAATGCTGGAATTGTTCCACCAGAACTTGGGAACAATCAATGGGAGCTCAAGTCCAACATCATTCAGTTGGCCGAGAGAGAAAGTATGGAGGAGAGGACAATGAAGATCCTCACAGATTCGTTGACAGATTTTTACGAATCTGTGACTCTACAAAGCCTCCACATGTTTCTGATGATGCAATACGATTGAGACTTTTTCCTTTTTCTGTTAAGGGAAAAGCTCTTGATTGGGTGGAAAGGCAACCAGCTGATAGCATCATTTCTTGGGAAAACTTGTCCGAAAAATTCTTTGCAGAGTTCTTCCCCATGGAGAAATACAACAACATGGTGAATGATATCACCTCCTTCAAACAACAATTTGGAGAGACCATCTGCGCTTCTTGGAATAGATTCAAGGCCCTCATGAGAAAGGTTCCTCATTATAACCTATCTCAAGGGGACCAAGTGAGAATCTTTTTCAATGGTTGTCTACCGGAGACGAAACTGGTCATTAATACTGCAGCAGGCGGTTCTTTGGTTGATAAGCTAGCTTCAGAGTCATATCATCTGATTGACAAGTTAGCTAAAAATGAGAATGAAACATCTACAAGGACAGGAAGAAGGGAAGCAGTGCCAATCAATGATAATAATGCAATGCTGGCAGAGCAAAAGTTGTTATCACAACAAATGTCTAATCTGAATGCAAAGTTTAAGAGGATGCAGCTTTCTAAAGTTCAAGCAAGTGCAGTTGTTCTTGACTGTGAATATTGTCATGAAGATCATGACACCAATGCTTGTCCTACATTGATGTCTTCAGATTCTGCTCAACAACTGCAGGTAAATGGCATTTGGTATGATCAGCGCCCTAATCAGCAAAATTTCTCAAGGAATCAGAATAATTCTGCTGGCGGTAATAGTTACCAAAGGAAGAGTTATCAAGGTACTGGTTTAGATATGACATCTGACAACTATCTAAAACCACCACCTATTCCAAAAAGAGAGCCTTCCGACCTGGAGCGTTTAGTAGGAACATTCGCACAAAGTACTAACGCTTTCATGGAAGAGAGTAAGGCTAATCAAAGAAGTACCAATGCTTTCATTGAGGAAAGTAGAGCTGAGTCCAGGAACACAAAAGCTTCAATCAAGAACCTGGAATATCAGGTTGGTCAACTTGCCCAACAGTTATCTGATAGAGCTCCAGGTACCTTTCCTGGTAACACTACTACCAACCCCAAGGAAAATTGTCTGGCAGTTACAACTAGAAGTGGGAAAGTGGTATCATCCCCACCAAAACCTATAGAAGAGGAAAAGAAGGTTGAACAGGAGGAGAAATCTGAAGAAGAAACTGAAAAATCTCCTGAATTATTGAACCCGACTGATGATGTGAAGGAGCCAGCTACTCTTCCAAAAGAAAAATTTGAACTTAGTGAAGAGTATCTTATGAAAATGGCACCTTACCCTGGAAGGCTGAAGCCAGAATTAAAAGCAAAAAGTTATGACAGATTTCTTGATCTTTTCAAGAAATTGCATGTGAACATCCCGTTTGCTGAACCATTGGCTAATATGCCAAACTATGCAAAATTCATGAAAGATCTCCTTTCCAGGAAGCATAAGCTGCAAGAGTGTCAAACAGTTGCACTTACTGAGAAGTGCAGTGCTATTATCACTAGGAAGTTTCCTCCTAAACTTCGTGATCCTGGAAGCTTCAACATTGAAATTGAAATAGGAGATACAAAGATTGGCAAAGCTTTGTGTGATTTAGGGGCGAGCATTAATCTGATGCCCTTATCTGTCTGTAAAGCCTTGGGGATCACTGAATTGAAGCCTACTTTGGTTTCTCTTCAGCTTGCTGATAGATCCTTAAGGAAGCCAAGTGGAATAGTCGAAGATGTTCTTGTAAAAATTGACAAGTTCATCTTTCCGGCTGATTTTATTGTGCTTGATATGGAGGTAGAGAATGAAATGCCTCTCATATTGGGTAGACCTTTCCTGGCCACAGCCCGTGCAATGATTGATGTAGAGCAGGGAAAGCTGGTGCTAAGGATGAATGAAGACACAATCACTGTCAATGTCTTTGATGCAATAAAAAGACCATATGATGATAGTGATTGTTTTGAAATTAATGTCTTAGAGGAAGTGATGCAAGAAGATGAAACTCCCTTGCAAGAATTGACTGTTGAATTGCAAGAGAGAGATCATACCCCTTTTGAGGAAGACATTAAAGCTGCTGATGAGTTGCTTGAACAGAAAACTTCTGACAAAGAAATAGGTGCTCCAAAAGTTGATCTTAAGGAGTTACCTCCTGTCCTAAAGTATATGTTCCTGGGTGACAATGAAACATATCCAGTGATCATAAATAAGAGGTTATCTGCTGATGATGAGAAGAAATTGAAAAAAATTCTTTTAAAGCATAAGACTGCTTTAGGATGGTCCATGGCTGATCTTAAGGGTATAAGTCCTTCTTTCTGTACGCATAAAATTCTCATGGAGAATGATATCAAACCTGTAAGGCAGCCTCAAAGGAGATTAAACCCCATGATGAAAGAAGTGGTGAGAAAAGAAGTGGTCAAACTTCTTGATGCAGGTATGATTTATTCAATATCAGATACTGCATGGGTAAGTCTTGTACAAACTGTGCCAAAGAAAGGGGGTGTCACTGTGGTGAAGAACGATAAGGATGAATTAATCTCTACCAGGACAATTACTGGCTGGCGGATGTGTGTTGACTATAGAAGGCTTAATGAAGCAACTAGGAAGGATCATTTTCCTCTCCCTTTTGTGGATCAAATGCTGGAAAGGTTAGCAGGTCATTCTTATTATTGTTTCCTTGATGGATACAGTGGCTATAATCAAATTGCAGTGACTCCTGAAGATCAGGAGAAGACAGCATTCACTTGTCCTTTTGGCATTTTTGCCTATAGGAGGATGCCTTTTGGATTATGCAATGCACCTGCTACTTTTCAGAGGTGCATGTTATCAATCTTCTCAGATATGGTAGAAAAGTTCTTGGAGGTATTCATGGATGACTTTTCGGTCTTTGGCTCTTGTTTTGATGATTGCTTAGGCAACTTATCTAAAGTACTGAAAAGATGCCAGGAGACAAACCTGGTCCTTAACTGGGAAAAATGTCACTTCATGGTCCAAGAAGGCATTGTGCTTGGACACAAAATTTCTAAGGAAGGTATAGAAGTTGATAGAGCAAAACTAATGCTCATTGAAAAACTACCTCCTCCAATTAATGTTAATGGAGTGAGAAGTTTCCTTGGTCATGCTGGCTTTTATAGAAGATTCATCAAAGACTTCTCTAAAATTGCCAAGCCACTAAGTCAACTTCTAATGAAAGACAATGAGTTTGTTTTCAATGATGCTTGCCTTAAAGCCTTTAATTTGCTAAAGGAAAAGCTCACTACTGCTCCTGTCTTGGTTTCTCCTGATTGGAGTATGCCATTTGAGTTGATGTGCGATGCTAGTGATCTTGCTATTGGTGCTATTCTTGGCCAAAGAAGAAACAAACTGTTGCACGTGATTTACTATGCTAGCAAAGTTCTGAATGAAGCACAGGTAAACTATGCAACAACAGAGAAGGAGATGCTTGCTGTGGTCTATGCACTTGATAAATTTAGACCATATCTCCTTGGTGCCAAGACCATCATTTTCACTGATCACGCAGCCATAAAGTATTTGATCTCTAAACAAGATGCCAAACCACGACTGTTAAGGTGGATGTTGTTGTTTCAAGAGTTTGATTTAGAGATAAAAGACAAGTCAGGGATGGAAAATAAAGTTGCTGATCACTTATCAAGAATCCAGAGAAGAACCTACAAGATGATCCTGCTTTAGAGATCAACGATTATTTTCCGGATGAACAAGTTCTTGTAATCTCTGTGCAATTGTCTGAAGAACTAATTTTTGCACTGCATGTGGAACCATGGTTTGCTGATTTTGTAAATTTTAAGGTAATCAAGAAAGTACCTCCTAATTTCACAAAGCAACAAGTG
>JAVKPL010005752.1:0-24782 GCA_032173675.1 Gastrolobium villosum | reverse complement strand
GTCGAACCCCTTTTCAAGATGCTTCTCAGAGGAAAGGACATAATCATATCGGAGGAAAGAAAGATGATATCACTGTTCTAGTGGCTCGAATTACAGAATGAGGTTCTTTAGAAACATTGCAAATTTGAATTTTTATTTGATAAGTGGGAAAAGATTTTAGCATTCATTACAAAATATTTCACTTTTCAAATTTGAATTTTTTTTGTTAATAGATCCTTGTTCAGAAGAACCTTTTGTTACTTTCCAAAATTTTCAGGTAAAAAAAGTTTTTTTTTTCTTGGATTTCATCAATATTCCTTCAGACTAGACTCCAAGATAATTCAGGGGGCTCAAAATCGAAATTACTACTCTATCAATATTTATTTAAATTTCTATTTTGCAGGAAATGATGTCTCTGAATCATGTTATGTTTGCACAATAGTTTTATGGGGATGGACAATGATTGTCTGTCTTAGCTTACGCCGTCTATTAATCCAAGATTTAGAGAACAATTTAAAAAACGCACGCATAGTACACAATTACGATGATTAGCTGGCTGTTATGTACATAACTGTCTCCATTGCCAAAATAAAAAAAACAAGTTTGTTCATTATCAATAATATGCAAGGTCCTTTTCTTTTTTTTGGTGAAAAGGTCCTTTTCTTTTTCATTAGTCTGCTGATACTCTCACACAATAAGAATATAAATGCCTAAAAGTTGAAGATATGTTCAAAATGCTTATGGAAAGGAGCTATTATATTTGTGAATAATGTAAATGGTTAAAATTAGTGATAATTTAAACAAAATGTTATATTTAATTTGTTGTGATGATGACTCACTAATGTATTAAAAATATGTCTTCATTATACCAAAAAAATATATATATAAGTCTTCAGTTGTTTGGTAATGTTATAACATGTTTTAACGTGTCTTTCCTCTAACCTTCCACCATTATATATTGTGAACCGCTTGAATCTTAAAAAAGATGGGAAAATTTCCTCACAAATGAATTTAATAGCTGCAAATTAACAAGACTATCTGAAGGGTGAAACTATGACAGTTATTTTGCCTATAATAAGAAACAATTGATCTCAAAATCTCATGTACCATGTGCTCGCAAATTTCATGTGCTACTAACTTAGCTATTAAAACTCTATCAAAATGTTATAAAAAATAAAACTCTATCAAAAAAAAAACTTAGTTGTTAAAAGATATAATATAAAATAAACACATATGTCCTAATTTCGTAAAAAAAAAAAAACACATACTTTTTCATATTCAATTTTTTTGCAAAAAAAAAAAATTAAAATCAAAATTAAATTGTAATTGCCCCAATATTATGTAAAAGGTTCAAATCTTCCAGATGACAATGACCTGAGCCTAATATGTGTGTCGTTAAATTTTTTGAAAAATAAGTTTTTCTTGTTAAATATCTTGATGAAATTTAGATTTCGTAAAAAAATTTGACAAAATTTTTTGCAAAAAATTTTGATGAAAAGTTTTTTTCGTACAAAATTTTGACATAATAAATAATTAAATCAACGATTATAACTGTGTAACTTCTTATCCTTATATTTTTTCTCTCTCCTCCCTTATTATTATTAATTCACCCATATATGATTATGATTGCACCACATGACATGGTCATGTTAATTAGCACATGAGAGGATCCACTCCTATTATAAATGGAAATAGATCATCTCATGCGTGATTTAACATGATCACGTCATGTGGGAGGATATTAACCATTAATAATTAAATCAACGATGATAATCGTGTAACTTCTTATCCTTATATTTTTCTCTCTCCTCCCTTATCACCATTAATTCACCCATGTATAGTTATGATTGCCCCAAAAGATATGGTCATGTTAATTAGCACATGAGAGGATCCACTCCCATTATAAATGCAAATGGATCCTCTGATGTGTAATTTAACATGATCATGTCACGTGGGAGGATCTTAACCATTAATAATTAAATCAACGATGATGATTGTGTAACTTTTCATCCTTATATTTTTTCTCTTTCCTCCCTTATCACCATTAATTCACCCATGTATGGTTATGATTGCCCCATATGACATGGTTATGTTAATTAGCACATGAGAGGATGCACTCCCATTTTAAATGGAAATGGATCCTCTCATGGGTGATTTAACATGATCATGTCATGTGGGAGGATCTTAACTATTAATAATTAAATCAATGATAATGATTGTGTAACTTATTATCCTTATATTTTTTTTCTCTTTCCTCCTATGTCACCATTAATTCACCCATGTGTGGTTATGATTGCCCCACATGTTTTTGTTGCAAATCAAAGACTTGTTATAAACCCAAACTACATACCTCTTTTATGAAACCCTGATACGAACCCGGACCCTGTTCTGACTCGAGAAGCACCTATGGAGAAGGGAGAGGACATTGTTCTGAGGGAGAGGACAAAACCAAGAGTACGAAGACGATCAACGTGGCTTGAAGACTTTGTGACAGACAATAGTGGCTAAGTGAGTGGGCCTTGTAGGTGGAGGCCCTGGGCCATGTTGGTGGAGGCCCAAATGCTACACTTTTATGTCATTTAATAGTGGCTAAGTGAGTGGTTGATAGTGAGTGGGCCTTGTAGGTGGAGGCCCTGGGCCATGTCGGTGGAGGCCCAAATGTTACACTTTTATGTCATTTAATTGGTGAAGGCCCAAACGTTACACTTTTATGTCATTTAACTGAATAACAAGTTGGGCTTGTGATAGAGGCCCAACCGTTTTGTATTTCAATTGCATTGTGTCAGTCTTTAAATACAGAGAGGTATGAGCGGGAGAGGTATCAAAAAAAGTCTGTTGTAACAAACCCATTTCTCTCTTTCTTGAATTCTCTGGAGTTGCCGATGTTCTCGAATCGCCGTTGACAATAGTATACATATATTTTCAGTGCTGTTTGTGTGTTCTAGATAGTTAATACTATCAAACCCACACTTGTTTCTTTCTTTCTCTACGCCATCTTTTCTTTTCTTTGAAATTTGAAACGTTCGAGTCGACGATGAATATCAAGAAGCGTCTTCGTGATGAATACGTTGTTGATGGAGAAAAGCCAAAGAAACGATTGAAGGTGTTGAAGATGGTTGCTGGGAAATTCTACTATCCAAAGGATAACCCAAAGAAACCAAAGGGAGAAGATGCATTCTTTATCTGCGAGGAACAGCAAACCATGGGTGTGGCTGATGGGGTCGGTGGTTGGGCCAAGAAAGGAATCGACGCTGGTAAATATGCCAGAAAGCTTATGACAGAGGCTATGACTGCTGTTCAACTTCAATCAGAAAAAGGCTTTGTTAATCTAAGAAAAGTGTTGAACTATGCTTACTTGAATACCAAAGAAAAAGGTTCGTCCACTGCATCTATTGTTACTCTGAAGGAAGGGGTGTTGCATGGAGTTAATGTGGGTGATAGTGGTTTAATGCTATTTAGAAATAATAGGTTTGTGTTTAAATCACCCATTCAGCTGCACTCTTTCAACACACCATTTCAGTTGGGGAATAGTTGGAATAGTGATCGCCCTAACTCTGCAGATGGGTATGCAATTTCGGTAAAGGCAGGGGATATTTTAGTGTTAGGTAGTGATGGACTTTTTGACAATTTGTATGCCGATGATATTGAAGATATTCTGAGCTGGTCAGATGGAATATTAGGAGTCAATGATTTGGCTGAGCATATTGCAGATGTTGCTCTGCTCTTTTCCTTGTCCAAAGATCGTCGAACCCCTTTTCAAGATGCTTCTCAGAGGAAAGGACATAATCATATCGGAGGAAAGAAAGATGATATCACTGTTCTAGTGGCTCGAATTACAGAATGAGGTTCTTTAGAAACATTGCAAATTTGAATTTTTATTTGATAAGTGGGAAAAGATTTTAGCATTCATTACAAAATATTTCACTTTTCAAATTTGAATTTTTTTTGTTAATAGATCCTTGTTCAGAAGAACCTTTTGTTACTTTCCAAAATTTTCAGGTAAAAAAAGTTTTTTTTTTCTTGGATTTCATCAATATTCCTTCAGACTAGACTCCAAGATAATTCAGGGGGCTCAAAATCGAAATTACTACTCTATCAATATTTATTTAAATTTCTATTTTGCAGGAAATGATGTCTCTGAATCATGTTATGTTTGCACAATAGTTTTATGGGGATGGACAATGATTGTCTGTCTTAGCTTACGCCGTCTATTAATCCAAGATTTAGAGAACAATTTAAAAAACGCACGCATAGTACACAATTACGATGATTAGCTGGCTGTTATGTACATAACTGTCCCCATTGCCAAAATAAAAAAAACAAGTTTGTTCATTATCAATAATATGCAAGGTCCTTTTCTTTTTTTTGGTGAAAAGGTCCTTTTCTTTTTCATTAGTCTGCTGATACTCTCACACAATAAGAATATAAATGCCTAAAAGTTGAAGATATGTTCAAAATGCTTATGGAAAGGAGCTATTATATTTGTGAATAATGTAAATGGTTAAAATTAGTGATAATTTAAACAAAATGTTATATTTAATTTGTTGTGATGATGACTCACTAATGTATTAAAAATATGTCTTCATTATACCACAAAAATATATATATAAGTCTTCAGTTGTTTGGTAATGTTATAACATGTTTTAACGTGTCTTTCCTCTAACCTTCCACCATTATATATTGTGAACCGCTTGAATCTTAAAAAAGATGGGAAAATTTCCTCACAAATGAATTTAATAGCTGCAAATTAACAAGACTATCTGAAGGGTGAAACTATGACAGTTATTTTGCCTATAATAAGAAACAATTGATCTCAAAATCTCATGTACCATGTGCTCGCAAATTTCATGTGCTAATAAGTGTTATATTATATAGATGCATGTGAAGGTTTGATGGCTTGCGAATGTCATGGTTTTTGTCCTTGGATGAGACTAAGGTAAGTATTTAAATTAAATAGGAGAGTACATATGTAGACATGTGAATTTTATCATATGAGTAATTTGATTGTGTGTTATAGGACTTTAGTGTTTATTGGACTTGGGAAGTGGGCTAGTGTGTGTGGACTTGTCACCTTTGGACTTGTGTTGTTGGATCCTTATATGTGTAGGCCGTTGGCCCAATGAGGCTTTTGGGTCAATCATGTTCAGCCCAAGGTTGTTTGTGTACCAAGGAACTTTCACATGGCAAGAGTTAGCTTTTTCCACTCATTTCATGCGCATGAAAGGATAGAAAAGAATTAGGAAAATCCTCCTAAGAGCCTTGCATGACCGCCACATCACTCCTTGCTTGTGCACCATTTGAATTCAACTTCATTGCATGGAAGACACATGTACTCCTTAGCATTATTTTGGGCTGCATTCTTCTTCATTTTAGGCGCACATGGAGGAGTCATGAATCAGATTTTTCTATGACACAAAATCTGCCTTTGAGTGTTGACTTGGAAAACCACCTTACACCTTCCATCATGAGGCTGAAATGTGCAGATTTCTGCATGCTTTTGGCAGTCCATCATGAACCAAATCTGTCCCTTGCCTCCACATGCAACAAAAGAAGGATTTTGGGGCTGCATCTCCCGCATCACATGCGCACAAGGGCAGCTTCCATTCAGATTCTTGGCTGCCACAAAGCTGTCTTGCTTGTTGACTTAGTGAACCCTCTTACATGTGCTCATGATGACACCTCCTTTCCACTCCACCTTGTGCGCATAGCTTGCTTGTTGGTGTTAAAAATTCTGACTTGATAGCACTTATTCAGATCTGAACCCTCCCTTTCACCTCCTTGCATGTGCCTAGAGTGTGCAAGAAGCAAGCTCCTTGCTTGTTCAAACCAAATGTGCAGTCCCACTCTTACAAGAAACCAGAATTTTCATGATGCATCATCATTTCAACCCCTCCTCTCTTCTCCCTTTAATTGTGCGCACAAGAGGCTTTCCTCACTTTGCACAAGTGCAGCCAAGTTCCTCCCTCATTCCCTCACTCCTAGCCGAACATACAAGCACCATTGGAGCAAGAAGACTAAGCTAACTCACCCTCCCTCACACTCTCACAGCCGTGGCATTAGACATCTAGCAAGTGCAAGTTGTTCTCCTCTCTTTCCCTCACTGTCCAGCTTTGTTCCTCACACTTGGAAGCTGTCTAAAGGTGTCCTCCTCACCATTTATGCGCATAGATCATCTCCTAGGAAGTGTGGACTTGTTGTTGTTGGAACTAGAAAGGTGTGGTGTGTGAGCAAGAAGCGTGTGCTTCAAGAGGTAAGCCTAGAACTTAGACCTCTTTCATTGTGTAACCATGTGTGTGCTTGAATGTCTCCTTGGTTCTATTTGTTTTGGATTCTTGAATGAGTATGGTAAAGGAATAAGGATGGAGCTATTTCTTGATGATTTGTATGCATAAGTTATGGAATGAAAGTCTCATGGTTATGCTTAAGTTAATGCCACTGTTTTTGTTTGAATATGCCACTGTTTTGAGGATATATATATGCCACTGTTTCTCTATGAATGTGCCACTGTTTGAGGATGAATAGGCCACTGTTTCAGTTTTACAAGAGCACCATCTTGATGCCACTGTTTTGTATAAAAGTGCCACTGTTTTGAGGATGCATATGCCACTATTTCGGTTGGACAAGCTCACCATTTTGATGCCACTGTTTCTGCACACAATACTCACTGTTTCTGCATAAAATGCTCACTGTTTTAGTGCATAATGTGCCACTGTTTCTGCATAAAATGCTCACTGTTTTAATGCCACACATGTCACTGTTTTGCACCAAAAATACTCACTGTTTTAGTACTTAATGAGCCACTGTTTCTGCATAAAATAACCACCATATTGATGTTCAAACACCACTATTTATGCCACTGTTTTAATGTCCAAAGATCATGATTTATGCCACTGTTTTAATGCTCAAAAACCACCAATTATGCCACTGTTTCAATGTTCAAATATCACCACTAATGTTCAAATGCCACTGTCTAATGCCACTGTTCTGCCACTGTTTTGAGGTCCAAGATGTCACTGTTTCTGTTTTAAAATGGTCACTGTTTCTGCTGTAAGGTGCTACTGTTTTTCTGCTGTAAAACGTCACTGTTTCTGTCCACTGTTTTTAAGTAAAACGTCACTGTTTCTGTCCACTGTTTTTAAGTAAAACGTCACTGTTTCTGTCCACTGTTTTTAAGGAAAACGTCACTGTTTTCTGCTCACTGTTTTAAGAACAAACGTCACTGTTTTCTGCTGTAAAACGCTGCTGTATGCTCACTGTTTTTCTGCTGTAAAACACTGTTGTATGCTCACTGTTTTCCACTGTAAAACACTGCTGTATGCTCACTGTTTCTGTTGTAAATCGCCGCTGTAAATGATTGGTTGTAATTGATTTAGGTGCGCTTAAGAAGTGAGATACTTCGCTGCTGTTTGGTATTGTTTAAGACACGCAAGGTAAGTGTCAGGCGATATTACCTAATGTGACTATTGACTACTGGTATAAAATTGTGACATGATGCTCCATATTCCGTAAAAGTATTATGTTCCTTATGATGAAAGGAAACTGCCAAAAATGTGCCGTGATGGCTATATGATTATGAGGTAAAGACGTTATGTGGCAGCATAACGCATATGAAAAGTATATGTGCCGTGATGGCTATATGAAAGGTATATAAGCATGCACCTTACATCATACCGCATTTTTGTACGTTTTGTGTGTGAAAGCATAGCATGGCATGCATGTACCAAGAGCATATAGGTCTTGCTTTTTAGAATAGTTATGTACAGGACCATGTGTTTGAGCAAGCATCATATAGGCATCCCCAAGGTACCGGGGTATGGGACACTTGGCATCAGTCCGCATAGGCCCACAGTTGGAATCCACATGGAGCTCAGGTGCCAAGGTATATTTTGATTCCACTGTGAAGTGCGCGCACGACGGTGCTAAAAGCGCAAAGGAAAGGCGTTATATACGCAATATATGAATATGATGAAAAGGAAAGGCGTTATATGCGCAATATATATGAATATGATGAAAAGGAAAAAGGAAAAGGAACAAGGATATGTTGAAGTGACTGTTTATGATTTTGTGCCTAGTTAATACTGTTATATTACTGGTTTTGTTGCCACACTACTGGGATTATTCTCACCCCTTCGGGGCTGCTATTTTCCAAAATGGCAGGAGGACGTAAAAGCATTTGAAGACGTGATGTTTGCTGTTGCTTGCTGATGAATGGACTTGTACTGTTGCTGTTTGATTGATTGGATGACTGTAATGATTAATATTTTGGTACTCTTGGATGACTGTAGACTTTATCATCTCTATTTTAACTTGAACTTTTATGAACAGCGGCTGTTTTGGAAAACGTTTGTGAAAGGAATTTTTGAAAGACTTATGTGCTGAAATTTTTACAGTGCACCTTACGGGTGGTGTTTTTATCAGCAAACGAACTCCGATTTACTATTATTTTATATGCACGCGAAGCCCTCAACGTGCTCTTTCTAAATCACTTGAAATATTTTTTATCGTCCAAACAGAAGTTATAAGAAACTTGAAACGTCTTACGGGTTTGTATATTGCTATGAGGATTTTTTTGTTAGCTCATGTGACGTTAACGACTCTAATTCCGCTTAGCAAACGACTCTCTTGGATGCATACAAGGGAGGGCGTTACACTTATTGGTATCAGAGCAGTTTGGTCCATGGATTTGCTTGTGATTGATTGAATTGATTGTTAATTGTGTTTATCTGCTGATTGACTGTTTAAAAGTGTTATAGTTTAAGTATATATTAGCTAAGGTAGTTAGATTGTTTAGACCGTTCTGTGATAAGACACGGATGCATAGCTAACTTGTCCGAATTGAACTCGAGTACCTACTTGGGACTGCTGCCATAAATAACTTGCGGTGAGCCTGATCAACTCATTTCATGATATTGTGGGTGCAGAATCATGGCAGGTGGTCGCGGTTCAACTCGGGGAAGGTCTGGCGATGCGGAAGAGGATCTAATCACTACTATTGGGGGACTGGCAACGTTTATTCAGAATATGAGCCAAGAATGGCGTGACCATAGGCAACAGAATCAGAACCAACCCCCACTGCATGACAATGCAGAAGAAATTGCCCGTCGGAGGTTGAAAGACTTCCGCAACTTCCAACCACCCATCTTTGAGGGTGAAGACAACCCCGAGGCTGCAGCGAAGTGGCTGCAGATGATCGAGCACATTTTCGAACGCATGGCATGCCCGGAAGCGCAGAAGACCGATTACGCATCGTACCAGCTGATGGGAGAAGCTTTAACATGGTGGACTGGTACGAGGGCCCTGCTGAGAGCACAGGACGTTGAGCTGACGTGGGCCGTATTCAGACAAGTATTTTTGGATAAGTACTTTCCTAAAGCGATGAGAAGAATGAAGCACACTGAACTGTTGTCACTTCGACAGGATAACATGACGGTTAATGAGTACATTGCAAAATTTGGGCAGTTGATCGAGTACGCCAACTTTGACCGGAACATTTATGATGAGGAATGGCAGGTAGAGAAGTTCGAAAGCGGACTACATCCGGAAATCCGTAAACTCATTTTGACGACGGCTAATCGTACACTTCCGGAACTCATCAATCAGAGTCGTCAGGCCGAAGGAATCATTAACGAGGCCAAGAATTTGAATAAGCAACCAACCCAATTCCACGGAGGAAACAGAGCAGGCAGGTTCTTCAGGACGACACCTGGTAGGGGTCGAGGCAGAGGTCCGCAGTTGCAGGCGCGGCCTGGGAATTTTAAGAGAAGCAATACTGTTGGTCAATCGTCAACTGGACGACAGGGTGCGACTGTTTGTGCTACGTGTGGAAAGAATCACTTGGGAGTTTGTCGCAAGAACAACAATGCATGTTTCAGATGTGGCCAGCAAGGACATTTTGCTTACAAATGCCCCCAGAACGCTGATCAACAGCCTACGCAAGCACGGGTGTTCGCACTGGATGCGAAAGATGGTAATTTTCAACCTTCCTCTCTCATTTCTTTATTGCAAGTTAGTAAAGTCTTTTTTTTCTTGGATTTCATCAATATTCCTTCAGACTAGAATCCAAGATAATTCAGGGGACTTAAAATTGAAATTACTACTCTATCAATTTTTATTTAAATTTCTATTTTGCAGGAAATGATGTCTCTGAATCATGTTATGTTTGCACAATAGTTTTATGGGGATGGACAATGATTGTCTATCTAAGCTTACGCCGTCTATTAATCCAATATTTAGAGAACAATTAAAAAAACGCACGCATAGTACACAATTACGATGATTAGCTGGCTGTTATGTACATAACCGTCTCCATTGCCAAAATAAAAAAACATTTCTTTTTTTTGGTGAAAAGGTCCTTTTATTTTTCATTAGTCTACTGATACTCTCACACAATAAGAATATAAATGCCTAAAAGTTGAAGATATGTTCAAAATGCTTATGGAAAGGAGCTATTATATTTGTGAATAATGTAAATGGTTAAAATTAGTGATAATTTAAACAAAATGTTATATTTAATTTATTGTGATGATGACTCACTAATGTATTAAAAATATGTCTTCATTATACTGAGAAAAAATATATATATGTCTTCAGTTGTTTGGTAATGTTATAACATGTTTTAACGTGTCTTTCCTCTAACCTTCAACCATTATATATTGTGAACCGCTTGAATCTTAAAAAAGATGGGAAAATTTCCTCTCAAATGAATTTAATAGCTACAAATTAACAAGACTATCTGAAGGGTGAAACTATGACAGTTATTTTGCCTATAATAAGAAACAATTGATCTCAAAATCTCAAGTACCATGTGCTCCCAAATTTCATGTGCTGCTAACTTAGCTATTAAAACTCTATCAAAATGTTATACAAAATAAAACTCTATCAAAAAAAAAAAAAAACTTAGTTGTTAAAAGATATAATATAAAATAAACACATATGTCATAATTTCGTAAAAAAAAAACACATACTTTTTCATATTCAATTTTTTTGCCAAAAAAAATTAAAATCAAAATTAAATTGTAATTGCCGCAATATTATGTAAAAGGTTCAAATCTTCCAGATGACAATGACCTGAGCCTAATATGTGTGTCGTTAAATTTTTTGAAAAATAAGTTTTTCTTGTTAAATATTTTGATGAAATTTAGATTTCGTAAAAAAATTTGACAAATTTTTTTGCAAAAAATTTTGATGAAATGTTTTTTTCGTACAAAATTTTGACATAATAAATAATTAAATCAACGATTATAACTGTGTAACTTCTTATCCTTATATTTTTTCTCTCTCCTCCCTTATTATTATTAATTCACCCATATATGATTATGATTGCACCACATGACATGGTCATGTTAATTAGCACATGAGAGGATCCACTCCTATTATAAATGCAAATAGATCATCTCATGCGTGATTTAACATGATCACGTCATGTGAGAGGATAATAACCATTAATAATTAAATTAACGATGATAATCGTGTAACTTCTTATCCTTATATTTTTCTCTATCCTCCCTTATCACCATTAATTCACCCATGTATAGTTATGATTGCCCCAAAAGATATGGTCATGTTAATTAGCACATGAGAGGATCCACTCCCATTATAAATGGAAATGGATCCTCTCATGTGTAATTTAACATGATCATGTCACGTGGGAGGATCTTAACCATTAATAATTAAATCAACGATGATGATTGTGTAACTTTTCATCCTTATATTTTTTCTCTTTCCTCCCTTATCACCATTAATTCACCCATGTATGGTTATGATTGCCCCACATGACATGGTCATGTTAATTAGCACATGAGAGGATGCACTCCCATTTTAAATGGAAATGGATCCTCTAATGGGTGATTTAACATGATCATGTCATGTGGGAGGATCATAACTATTAATAATTAAATCAACGATAATGATTGTGTAACTTCTTATCCTTATATTTTTTTTCTCTTTCCTCCTATATCACCATTAATTCACCCATGTGTGGTTATAATTTCCCCACATGTTTTTGTTGCGAATCAAAGACTTGTTATAAACCCAAACTACATACCTCTTTTATGAAACCCTGATACGAACCCGGACCCTGTTCTGACTCGAGAAGCACCTATGGAGAAGGGAGAGGACATTGTTCTGAGGGAGAGGACAAAACCAAGAGTACGAAGACGATCAACGTGGCTTGAAGACTTTGTGACAGACAATAGTGGCTAAGTGAGTGGGCCTTGTAGGTGGAGGCCCTGGGCCATGTTGGTGGAGGCCCAAATGTTACACTTTTATGTCATTTAATAGTGGCTAAGTGAGTGGTTGATAGTGAGTGGGCCTTGTAGGTGGAGGCCCTGGGCCATGTCGGTGGAGGCCCAAATGTTACACTTTTATGTCATTTAATTGGTGAAGGCCCAAACGTTACACTTTTATGTCATTTAACTGAATAACAAGTTGGGCTTGTGATAGAGGCCCAACCGTTTTGTATTTCAATTGCATTGTGTCAGTCTTTAAATACAGAGAGGTATGAGCGGGAGAGGTATCAAAAAAAGTCTGTTGTAACAAACCCATTTCTCTCTTTCTTGAATTCTCTGGAGTTGCCGATGTTCTCGAATCGCCGTTGACAATAGTATACATATATTTTCAGTGCTGTTTGTGTGTTCTAGATAGTTAATACTATCAAACCCACACTTGTTTCTTTCTTTCTCTACGCCATCTTTTCTTTTCTTTGAAATTTGAAACGTTCGAGTCGACGATGAATATCAAGAAGCGTCTTCGTGATGAATACGTTGTTGATGGAGAAAAGCCAAAGAAACGATTGAAGGTGTTGAAGATGGTTGCTGGGAAATTCTACTATCCAAAGGATAACCCAAAGAAACCAAAGGGAGAAGATGCATTCTTTATCTGCGAGGAACAGCAAACCATGGGTGTGGCTGATGGGGTCGGTGGTTGGGCCAAGAAAGGAATCGACGCTGGTAAATATGCCAGAAAGCTTATGACAGAGGCTATGACTGCTGTTCAACTTCAATCAGAAAAAGGCTTTGTTAATCTAAGAAAAGTGTTGAACTATGCTTACTTGAATACCAAAGAAAAAGGTTCGTCCACTGCATCTATTGTTACTCTGAAGGAAGGGGTGTTGCATGGAGTTAATGTGGGTGATAGTGGTTTAATGCTATTTAGAAATAATAGGTTTGTGTTTAAATCACCCATTCAGCTGCACTCTTTCAACACACCATTTCAGTTGGGGAATAGTTGGAATAGTGATCGCCCTAACTCTGCAGATGAGTATGCAATTTCGGTAAAGGCAGGGGATATTTTAGTGTTAGGTAGTGATGGACTTTTTGACAATTTGTATGCCGATGATATTGAATATATTCTGAGCTGGTCAGATGGAATATTAGGAGTCAATGATTTGGCTGAGCATATTGCAGATGTTGCTCTGCTCTTTTCCTTGTCCAAAGATCGTCGAACCCCTTTTCAAGATGCTTCTCAGAGGAAAGGACATAATCATATCGGAGGAAAGAAAGATGATATCACTGTTCTAGTGGCTCGAATTACAGAATGAGGTTCTTTAGAAACATTGCAAATTTGAATTTTTATTTGATAAGTGGGAAAAGATTTTAGCATTCATTACAAAATATTTCACTTTTCAAATTTGAATTTTTTTTGTTAATAGATCCTTGTTCAGAAGAACCTTTTGTTACTTTCCAAAATTCTCAGGTAAAAAAAGTTTTTTTTTTCTTGGATTTCATCAATATTCCTTCAGACTAGACTCCAAGATAATTCAGGGGGCTCAAAATCGAAATTACTAATCTATCAATTTTTATTTAAATTTCTATTTTGCAGGAAATGATGTCTCTGAATCATGTTATGTTTGCACAATAGTTTTATGGGGATGGACAATGATTGTCTGTCTTAGCTTACGCCGTCTATTAATGCAAGATTTAGAGAACAATTAAAAAAACGCACGCATAGTACACAATTACGATGATTAGCTGGCTGTTATGTACATAACCGTCTCCATTGCCAAAATAAAAAAACAAGTTTGTTCATTATCAATAATATGCAAGGTCCTTTTCTTTTTTTTGGTGAAAAGGTCCTTTTCTTTTTCATTAGTCTGCTGATACTCTCACACAATAAGAATATAAATGCCTAAAAGTTGAAGATATGTTCAAAATGCTTATGGAAAGGAGCTATTATATTTGTGAATAATGTAAATGGTTAAAATTAGTGATAATTTAAACAAAATGTTATATTTAATTTGTTGTGATGATGACTCACTAATGTATTAAAAATATGTCTTCATTATACCAAAAAAATATATATATACGTCTTCAGTTGTTTGGTAATGTTATAACATGTTTTAACGTGTCTTTCCTCTAACCTTCAACCATTATATATTGTGAACCGCTTGAATCTTAAAAAAGATGGGAAAATTTCCTCACAAATGAATTTAATAGCTGCAAATTAACAAGACTATCTGAAGGGTGAAACTATGACAGTTATTTTGCCTATAATAAGAAACAATTGATCTCAAAATCTCATGTACCATGTGCTCGCAAATTTCATGTGCTACTAACTTAGCTGTTAAAACTCTATCAAAATGTTATAAAAAATAAAACTCTATCAAAAAAAAAAACTTAGTTGTTAAAAGATATAATATAAAATAAACACATATGTCCTAATTTCGTAAAAAAAAAAACACATACTTTTTCATATTCAATTTTTTTGCCAAAAAAAAATTAAAATCAAAATTAAATTGTAATTGCCCCAATATTATGTAAAAGGTTCAAATCTTCCAGATGACAATGACCTGAGCCTAATATGTGTGTCGTTAAATTTTTTGAAAAATAAGTTTTTCTTGTTAAATATCTTGATGAAATTTAGATTTCGTAAAAAAATTTGACAAAATTTTTTGCAAAAAATTTTGATGAAAAGTTTTTTTCGTACAAAATTTTGACATAATAAATAATTAAATCAACGATTATAACTGTGTAACTTCTTATCCTTATATTTTTTCTCTCTCCCCTCCCTTATTATTATTAATTCACCCATATATGATTATGATTGCACCACATGACATGGTCATGTTAATTAGCACATGAGAGGATCCACTCCTATTATAAATGGAAATAGATCATCTCATGCGTGATTTAACATGATCACGTCATGTGGGAGGATATTAACCATTAATAATTAAATCAACGATGATAATCGTGTAACTTCTTATCCTTATATTTTTCTCTCTCCTCCCTTATCACCATTAATTCACCCATGTATAGTTATGATTGCCCCAAAAGATATGGTCATGTTAATTAGCACATGAGAGGATCCACTCCCATTATAAATGGAAATGGATCCTCTGATGTGTAATTTAACATGATCATGTCACGTGGGAGGATCTTAACCATTAATAATTAAATCAACGATGATGATTGTGTAACTTTTCATCCTTATATTTTTTCTCTTTCCTCCCTTATCACCATTAATTCACCCATGTATGGTTATGATTGCCCCACATGACATGGTTATGTTAATTAGCACATGAGAGGATGCACTCCCATTTTAAATGGAAATGGATCCTCTCATGGGTGATTTAACATGATCATGTCATGTGGGAGGATCTTAACTATTAATAATTAAATCAATGATAATGATTGTGTAACTTCTTATCCTTATTTTTTTTTCTCTTTCCTCCTATGTCACCATTAATTCACCCATGTGTGGTTATGATTGCCCCACATGTTTTTGTTGCGAATCAAAGACTTGTTATAAACCCAAACTACATACCTCTTTTATGAAACCCTGATACGAACCCGGACCCTGTTCTGACTCGAGAAGCACCTATGGAGAAGGGAGAGGACATTGTTCTGAGGGAGAGGACAAAACCAAGAGTACGAAGACGATCAACGTGGCTTGAAGACTTTGTGACAGACAATAGTGGCTAAGTGAGTGGGCCTTGTAGGTGGAGGCCCTGGGCCATGTTGGTGGAGGCCCAAATGTTACACTTTTATGTCATTTAATAGTGGCTAAGTGAGTGGTTGATAGTGAGTGGGCCTTGTAGGTGGAGGCCCTGGGCCATGTCGGTGGAGGCCCAAATGTTACACTTTTATGTCATTTAATTGGTGAAGGCCCAAACGTTACACTTTTATGTCATTTAACTGAATAACAAGTTGGGCTTGTGATAGAGGCCCAACCGTTTTGTATTTCAATTGCATTGTGTCAGTCTTTAAATACAGAGAGGTATGAGCGGGAGAGGTATCAAAAAAAGTCTGTTGTAACAAACCCATTTCTCTCTTTCTTGAATTCTCTGGAGTTGCCGATGTTCTCGAATCGCCGTTGACAATAGTATACATATATTTTCAGTGCTGTTTGTGTGTTCTAGATAGTTAATACTATCAAACCCACACTTGTTTCTTTCTTTCTCTACGCCATCTTTTCTTTTCTTTGAAATTTGAAACGTTCGAGTCGACGATGAATATCAAGAAGCGTCTTCGTGATGAATACGTTGTTGATGGAGAAAAGCCAAAGAAACGATTGAAGGTGTTGAAGATGGTTGCTGGGAAATTCTACTATCCAAAGGATAACCCAAAGAAACCAAAGGGAGAAGATGCATTCTTTATCTGCGAGGAACAGCAAACCATGGGTGTGGCTGATGGGGTCGGTGGTTGGGCCAAGAAAGGAATCGACGCTGGTAAATATGCCAGAAAGCTTATGACAGAGGCTATGACTGCTGTTCAACTTCAATCAGAAAAAGGCTTTGTTAATCTAAGAAAAGTGTTGAACTATGCTTACTTGAATACCAAAGAAAAAGGTTCGTCCACTGCATCTATTGTTACTCTGAAGGAAGGGGTGTTGCATGGAGTTAATGTGGGTGATAGTGGTTTAATGCTATTTAGAAATAATAGGTTTGTGTTTAAATCACCCATTCAGCTGCACTCTTTCAACACACCATTTCAGTTGGGGAATAGTTGGAATAGTGATCGCCCTAACTCTGCAGATGGGTATGCAATTTCGGTAAAGGCAGGGGATATTTTAGTGTTAGGTAGTGATGGACTTTTTGACAATTTGTATGCCGATGATATTGAAGATATTCTGAGCTGGTCAGATGGAATATTAGGAGTCAATGATTTGGCTGAGCATATTGCAGATGTTGCTCTGCTCTTTTCCTTGTCCAAAGATCGTCGAACCCCTTTTCAAGATGCTTCTCAGAGGAAAGGACATAATCATATCGGAGGAAAGAAAGATGATATCACTGTTCTAGTGGCTCGAATTACAGAATGAGGTTCTTTAGAAACATTGCAAATTTGAATTTTTATTTGATAAGTGGGAAAAGATTTTAGCATTCATTACAAAATATTTCACTTTTCAAATTTGAATTTTTTTTTGTTAATAGATCCTTGTTCAGAAGAACCTTTTGTTACTTTCCAAAATTTTCAGGTAAAAAAAGTCTTTTTTTTCTTGGATTTCATCAATATTCCTTCAGACTAGACTACAAGATAATTCAAGGGCTCAAAATCGAAATTACTACTCTATCAATTTTTATTTAAATTTCTATTTTGCAGGAAATGATGTCTCTGAATCATGTTATGTTTGCACAATAGTTTTATGGGGATGGACAATGATTGTCTGTCTTAGCTTACGCCGTCTATTAATCCAAGATTTAGAGAACTATTTAAAAAACACACGCATAGTACACAATTACGATGATTAGCTGGCTGTTATGTACATAACTGTCTCCATTGCCAAAATAAAAAAAACAAGTTTGTTCATTATCAATAATATGCAAGGTCCTTTTCTTTTTTTTGGTGAAAAGGTCCTTTTCTTTTTCATTAGTCTGCTGATACTCTCACACAATAAGAATATAAATGCCTAAAAGTTGAAGATATGTTCAAAATGCTTATGGAAAGGAGCTATTATATTTGTGAATAATGTAAATGGTTAAAATTAGTGATAATTTAAACAAAATGTTATATTTAATTTGTTGTGATGATGACTCACTAATGTATTAAAAATATGTCTTCATTATACCAAAAAAATATATATATAAGTCTTCAGTTGTTTGGTAATGTTATAACATGTTTTAACGTGTCTTTCCTCTAACCTTCAACCATTATATATTGTGAACCGCTTGAATCTTAAAAAAGATGGGAAAATTTCCTCACAAATGAATTTAATAGCTGCAAATTAACAAGACTATCTGAAGGGTGAAACTATGACAGTTATTTTGCCTATAATAAGAAACAATTGATCTCAAAATCTCATGTACCATGTGCTCGCAAATTTCATGTGCTACTAACTTAGCTATTAAAACTCTATCAAAATGTTATAAAAAATAAAACTCTATCAAAAAAAAAAAACTTAGTTGTTAAAAGATATAATATAAAATAAACACATATGTCCTAATTTCGTAAAAAAAAAAACACATAATTTTCATATTCAATTTTTTTGCCAAAAAAAAATTAAAATCAAAATTAAATTGTAATTGCCCCAATATTATGTAAAAGGTTCAAATCTTCCAGATGACAATGACCTGAGCCTAATATGTGTGTCGTTAAATTTTTTGAAAAATAAGTTTTTCTTGTTAAATATCTTGATGAAATTTAGATTTCGTAAAAAAATTTGACAAAATTTTTTGCAAAAAATTTTGATGAAAAGTTTTTTTCGTACAAAATTTTGACATAATAAATAATTAAATCAACGATTATAACTGTGTAACTTCTTATCCTTATATTTTTTCTCTCTCCTCCCTTATTATTATTAATTCACCCATATATGATTATGATTGCACCACATGACATGGTCATGTTAATTAGCACATGAGAGGATCCACTCCTATTATAAATGGAAATAGATCATCTCATGCGTGATTTAACATGATCACGTCATGTGGGAGGATATTAACCATTAATAATTAAATCAACGATGATAATCGTGTAACTTCTTATCCTTATATTTTTCTCTCTCCTCCCTTATCACCATTAATTCACCCATGTATAGTTATGATTGCCCCAAAAGATATGGTCATGTTAATTAGCACATGAGAGGATCCACTCCCATTATAAATGGAAATGGATCCTCTGATGTGTAATTTAACATGATCATGTCACGTGGGAGGATCTTAACCATTAATAATTAAATCAACGATGATGATTGTGTAACTTTTCATCCTTATATTTTTTCTCTTTCCTCCCTTATCACCATTAATTCACCCATGTATGGTTATGATTGCCCCACATGACATGGTTATGTTAATTAGCACATGAGAGGATGCACTCCCATTTTAAATGGAAATGGATCCTCTCATGGGTGATTTAACATGATCATGTCATGTGGGAGGATCTTAACTATTAATAATTAAATCAATGATAATGATTGTGTAACTTCTTATCCTTATTTTTTTTTCTCTTTCCTCCTATGTCACCATTAATTCACCCATGTGTGGTTATGATTGCCCCACATGTTTTTGTTGCGAATCAAAGACTTGTTATAAACCCAAACTACATACCTCTTTTATGAAACCCTGATACGAACCCGGACCCTGTTCTGACTCGAGAAGCACCTATGGAGAAGGGAGAGGACATTGTTCTGAGGGAGAGGACAAAACCAAGAGTACGAAGACGATCAACGTGGCTTGAAGACTTTGTGACAGACAATAGTGGCTAAGTGAGTGGGCCTTGTAGGTGGAGGCCCTGGGCCATGTTGGTGGAGGCCCAAATGTTACACTTTTATGTCATTTAATAGTGGCTAAGTGAGTGGTTGATAGTGAGTGGGCCTTGTAGGTGGAGGCCCTGGGCCATGTCGGTGGAGGCCCAAATGTTACACTTTTATGTCATTTAATTGGTGAAGGCCCAAACGTTACACTTTTATGTCATTTAACTGAATAACAAGTTGGGCTTGTGATAGAGGCCCAACCGTTTTGTATTTCAATTGCATTGTGTCAGTCTTTAAATACAGAGAGGTATGAGCGGGAGAGGTATCAAAAAAAGTCTGTTGTAACAAACCCATTTCTCTCTTTCTTGAATTCTCTGGAGTTGCCGATGTTCTCGAATCGCCGTTGACAATAGTATACATATATTTTCAGTGCTGTTTGTGTGTTCTAGATAGTTAATACTATCAAACCCACACTTGTTTCTTTCTTTCTCTACGCCATCTTTTCTTTTCTTTGAAATTTGAAACGTTCGAGTCGACGATGAATATCAAGAAGCGTCTTCGTGATGAATACGTTGTTGATGGAGAAAAGCCAAAGAAACGATTGAAGGTGTTGAAGATGGTTGCTGGGAAATTCTACTATCCAAAGGATAACCCAAAGAAACCAAAGGGAGAAGATGCATTCTTTATCTGCGAGGAACAGCAAACCATGGGTGTGGCTGATGGGGTCGGTGGTTGGGCCAAGAAAGGAATCGACGCTGGTAAATATGCCAGAAAGCTTATGACAGAGGCTATGACTGCTGTTCAACTTCAATCAGAAAAAGGCTTTGTTAATCTAAGAAAAGTGTTGAACTATGCTTACTTGAATACCAAAGAAAAAGGTTCGTCCACTGCATCTATTGTTACTCTGAAGGAAGGGGTGTTGCATGGAGTTAATGTGGGTGATAGTGGTTTAATGCTATTTAGAAATAATAGGTTTGTGTTTAAATCACCCATTCAGCTGCACTCTTTCAACACACCATTTCAGTTGGGGAATAGTTGGAATAGTGATCGCCCTAACTCTGCAGATGGGTATGCAATTTCGGTAAAGGCAGGGGATATTTTAGTGTTAGGTAGTGATGGACTTTTTGACAATTTGTATGCCGATGATATTGAAGATATTCTGAGCTGGTCAGATGGAATATTAGGAGTCAATGATTTGGCTGAGCATATTGCAGATGTTGCTCTGCTCTTTTCCTTGTCCAAAGATCGTCGAACCCCTTTTCAAGATGCTTCTCAGAGGAAAGGACATAATCATATCGGAGGAAAGAAAGATGATATCACTGTTCTAGTGGCTCGAATTACAGAATGAGGTTCTTTAGAAACATTGCAAATTTGAATTTTTATTTGATAAGTGGGAAAAGATTTTAGCATTCATTACAAAATATTTCACTTTTCAAATTTGAATTTTTTTTGTTAATAGATCCTTGTTCAGAAGAACCTTTTGTTACTTTCCAAAATTTTCAGGTAAAAAAAGTTTTTTTTTTCTTGGATTTCATCAATATTCCTTCAGACTAGACTCCAAGATAATTCAGGGGGCTCAAAATCGAAATTACTACTCTATCAATATTTATTTAAATTTCTATTTTGCAGGAAATGATGTCTCTGAATCATGTTATGTTTGCACAATAGTTTTATGGGGATGGACAATGATTGTCTGTCTTAGCTTACGCCGTCTATTAATCCAAGATTTAGAGAACAATTTAAAAAACGCACGCATAGTACACAATTACGATGATTAGCTGGCTGTTATGTACATAACTGTCTCCATTGCCAAAATAAAAAAAACAAGTTTGTTCATTATCAATAATATGCAAGGTCCTTTTCTTTTTTTTGGTGAAAAGGTCCTTTTCTTTTTCATTAGTCTGCTGATACTCTCACACAATAAGAATATAAATGCCTAAAAGTTGAAGATATGTTCAAAATGCTTATGGAAAGGAGCTATTATATTTGTGAATAATGTAAATGGTTAAAATTAGTGATAATTTAAACAAAATGTTATATTTAATTTGTTGTGATGATGACTCACTAATGTATTAAAAATATGTCTTCATTATACCACAAAAATATATATATAAGTCTTCAGTTGTTTGGTAATGTTATAACATGTTTTAACGTGTCTTTCCTCTAACCTTCCACCATTATATATTGTGAACCGCTTGAATCTTAAAAAAGATGGGAAAATTTCCTCACAAATGAATTTAATAGCTGCAAATTAACAAGACTATCTGAAGGGTGAAACTATGACAGTTATTTTGCCTATAATAAGAAACAATTGATCTCAAAATCTCATGTACCATGTGCTCGCAAATTTCATGTGCTAATAAGTGTTATATTATATAGATGCATGTGAAGGTTTGATGGCTTGCGAATGTCATGGTTTTTATCCTTGGATGAGACTAAGGTAAGTATTTAAATTAAATAGGAGAGTACATATGTAGACATGTGAATTTTATCATATGAGTAATTTGATTGTGTGTTATAGGACTTTAGTGTTTATTGGACTTGGGAAGTGGGCTAGTGTGTGTGGACTTGTCACCTTTGGACTTGTGTTGTTGGATCCTTATATGTGTAGGCCGTTGGCCCAATGAGGCTTTTGGGTCAATCATGTTCAGCCCAAGGTTGTTTGTGTACCAAGGAACTTTCACATGGCAAGAGTTAGCTTTTTCCACTCATTTCATGCGCATGAAAGGATAGAAAAGAATTAGGAAAATCCTCCTAAGAGCCTTGCATGACCGCCACATCACTCCTTGCTTGTGCACCATTTGAATTCAACTTCATTGCATGGAAGACACATGTACTCCTTAGCATTATTTTGGGCTGCATTCTTCTTCATTTTAGGCGCACATGGAGGAGTCATGAATCAGATTTTTCTATGACACAAAATCTGCCTTTGAGTGTTGACTTGGAAAACCACCTTACACCTTCCATCATGAGGCTGAAATGTGCAGATTTCTGCATGCTTTTGGCAGTCCATCATGAACCAAATCTGTCCCTTGCCTCCACATGCAACAAAAGAAGGATTTTGGGGCTGCATCTCCCGCATCACATGCGCACAAGGGCAGCTTCCATTCAGATTCTTGGCTGCCACAAAGCTGTCTTGCTTGTTGACTTAGTGAACCCTCTTACATGTGCTCATGATGACACCATCCTTTCCACTCCACCTTGTGCGCATAGCTTGCTTGTTGGTGTTAAAAATTCTGACTTGATAGCACTTATTCAGATCTGAACCCTCCCTTTCACCTCCTTGCATGTGCCTAGAGTGTGCAAGAAGCAAGCTCCTTGCTTGTTCAAACCAAATGTGCAGTCCCACTCTTACAAGAAACCAGAATTTTCATGATGCATCATCATTTCAACCCCTCCTCTCTTCTCCCTTTAATTGTGCGCACAAGAGGCTTTCCTCACTTTGCACAAGTGCAGCCAAGTTCCTCCCTCATTCCCTCACTCCTAGCCGAACATACAAGCACCATTGGAGCAAGAAGACTAAGCTAACTCACCCTCCCTCACACTCTCACAGCCGTGGCATTAGACATCTAACAAGTGCAAGTTGTTCTCCTCTCTTTCCCTCACTGTCCAGCTTTGTTCCTCACACTTGGAAGCTGTCCAAAGGTGTCCTCCTCACCATTTATGCGCATAGATCATCTCCTAGGAAGTGTGGACTTGTTGTTGTTGGAACTAGAAAGGTGTGGTGTGTGAGCAAGAAGCGTGTGCTTCAAGAGGTAAGCCTAGAACTTAGACCTCTTTCATTGTGTAACCATGTGTGTGCTTGAATGTCTCCTTGGTTCTATTTGTTTTGGATTCTTGAATGAGTATGGTAAAGGAATAAGGATGGAGCTATTTCTTGATGATTTGTATGCATAAGTTATGGAATGAAAGTCTCATGGTTATGCTTAAGTTAATGCCACTGTTTTTGTTTGAATATGCCACTGTTTTGAGGATATATATATGCCACTGTTTCTCTATGAATGTGCCACTGTTTGAGGATGAATAGGCCACTGTTTCAGTTTTACAAGAGCACCATCTTGATGCCACTGTTTTGTATAAAAGTGCCACTGTTTTGAGGATGCATATGCCACTGTTTCGGTTGGACAAGCTCACCATTTTGATGCCACTGTTTCTGCACACAATACTCACTGTTTCTGCATAAAATGCTCACTGTTTTAGTGCATAATGTGCCACTGTTTCTGCATAAAATGCTCACTGTTTTAATGCCACACATGTCACTGTTTTGCACCAAAAATACTCACTGTTTTAGTACTTAATGAGCCACTGTTTCTGCATAAAATAACCACCATATTGATGTTCAAACACCACTATTTATGCCACTGTTTTAATGTCCAAAGATCATGATTTATGCCACTGTTTTAATGCTCAAAAACCACCAATTATGCCACTGTTTTGATGTTCAAATGCCACTGTCTAATGCCACTGTTCTGCCACTGTTTTGAGGTCCAAGATGTCACTGTTTCTGTTTTAAAATGGTCACTGTTTCTGCTGTAAGGTGCTACTGTTTTTCTGCTATAAAACGTCACTGTTTCTGTCCACTGTTTTTAAGTAAAACGTCACTGTTTTTGTCCACTGTTTTTAAGTAAAACGTCACTGTTTCTGTCCACTGTTTTTAAGGAAAACGTCACTGTTTTCTGCTCACTGTTTTAAGAACAAACGTCACTGTTTTCTGCTGTAAAACGCTGCTGTATGCTCACTGTTTTTCTGCTGTAAAACACTGCTGTATGCTCACTGTTTTCCACTGTAAAACACTGCTGTATGCTCACTGTTTCTGTTGTAAATCGCCGCTGTAAATGATTGGTTGTAATTGATTTAGGTGCGCTTAAGAAGTGAGATACTTCGCTGCTGTTTGGTATTGTTTAAGACACGCAAGGTAAGTGTTCAGGCGATATTACCTAATGTGACTATTGACTACTGGTATAAAATTGTGACATGATGCTCCATATTCCGTAAAAGTATTATGTTCCTTATGATGAAAGGAAACTGCCAAAAATGTGCCGTGATGGCTATATGATTATGAGGTAAAGACGTTATGTGGCAGCATAACGCATATGAAAAGTATATGTGCCGTGATGGCTATATGAAAGGTATATAAGCATGCACCTTACATCATACCGCATTTTTGTACGTTTTGT
>JAVKPL010005751.1:0-24750 GCA_032173675.1 Gastrolobium villosum | reverse complement strand
TAAAATATATTGTCTTTGTGCAATTGCTGATTCACATGATTAATGAGGGTTGGATCTGTTGATATGGGTTGATAGTTGGAATTAAATCTGGGAATTGATCTGAATGCTGTCATCAAAATTGAATTGAATTCTTTTGCTGATAATCTTTAGTATTCCACCATGTATTGGGAACTTTTCTGATTTTCAGGAAAAAAGGATTGCTAAAACCAAAAAGGGTACTGAAGGGTCGTCTTCTGCTAAGAGACCCCGCACTAATTTTGACTCCAAAAGGTTTTTGTCTGCCGAAAAGCAAGATTTTTATGAGAATAAGCTGAAGGATAAAAATGTGATAAAGGAAAGGGGGTTTGATTTGGGAAATCTCCTGCTCTGATGAAATTTATTCAGTTGTTCAGAGGAGACGATGGAGAACATTAGTGACCTTCCCACAAGACAGTTCAGGGCGAATTCTAAGAGAATTTTTAGCTAATGCTGATAAGGAAACTGTCAATGCCACCTGAAAGAGCTGGGTGAGGGGAAAAGAAGTACCTTTTGATGCTGGCACAATTGAGGAGTTCCTGCAAACATCATACAATCCAAATGCTGAGTGTGAATTCGTCCGACTCTTCAACATGATGCAGCCTTCGGAAGGATATTACAGGGAAGAGACGCCTCTTATTGCTGATGAGATCCGAGAGAGGATAACCAGTTCATTCTCTAAATGGAAATTTAGACAGGGTCTCACCAACGTACCTGAAAAGTTCACCAGACTCTGCCTTACTGGTGAGGCCATCAGTTGGCATACTTTTGTGAATGCTACTGTCATTCCCTCTATAAACAAGAGTGATGTAAATGTTGAGAGGGCAGTTCTGTACTACGTGCTGATGGGAGATAGAAATCTGAACATGGCTGCCATCCTCTCTGACAGAATTGTCCATCTTATCACTCAGAGCAAGGACAACAGTCTGTTGGCTCACAGCTCCTTGATCTCTCACTTATGCATTCGAGCTGGGGTGGAAATCCCCGCTTCTGAGCCATTAGATGTGAAGGCTGAAAAGCCTATGACCAAGACTGCTTTGGGGGGTTATTACAAAGAGTCAGAGAAACATGCAGCATGGCTTTTAAATAGCCAAGCCCCTCATATACCTCCTCCAGAACAACAGGATCCTTCGGCACCTCAAGCACCTCAGGCATCTTCAGCTTCATCCTCCGCTCGCCAGCCACTTTATGAGGATTCTCCCATCATCCTTGAGATGCATGCTATGATGAAGGCCATGTGCCTGAAGATGGGGATTGATCCAGCAGATCCTCCTAGTTCCTTCCAGCAGTATACCATGGAGGAGTGATCGCTGGATTTTTCTTGTCTTTTCTCTCTTATTTTTGTTAGATTTTAGTTTTTTTTTTGTTTTTGACGACCAATAGGATCTTGTTAGGGTCACTGCTACTTTATGGATTTGTACCCCCAAGGGTATTTTTCACTGTTTTGCTGATACATTTATGTTAATGATGTGTGTTTCAATTGCGCAACAGTCCTTATTGATTACACTTAGTTATTGCTGGGGACAACAATTTCTAAAATCTGGGAATGGTGGTTAGCCTTGCCCTGATCATGCACTATAGCTGCAATTGTGGAACTACACTTCATTTCAGGGGAGATATTCGAACCAATTTACGTTTTCATTTTTAAATATCTGTCTTGGTTATAGTTGACCTTAAAATTCAGCAAAATTTTTAAATTTTTGGAATATGCTTGCTGATAATCTCAGATTTAGGTTTTGCTTTCCTAGCAAGTGATTGAGTTCATCTTAGGAAGTACATTAAGTTGTGAAATTTCTGGCATGATGTCACTTAGGCATGAGTAGATTTTATGATTGCTCGTTTGTCTGAATTGTGTGCTAGAATACATGACATGCCTGATATTCTTTTTGAGAATCTAGTCTGAGATCATAGCTTTGAGGTTTGAGCCTAAACAGTAATTTTTACTCTTGAGAGGCTTCACTGTGGTAACACTCTAGAACTTGGTCTGTTTCTCTACAATGCATGCATTTAATTGATATGATAAAGGCACTTTGTTTTTGATAGCCCTGGCCATATAGCTCACCTATATAAATGATTTTTCCATTGTTACCCCCTTGAGCCTAAGCCTGTTTGTTGATAATTTACCTGAATATTGCTTAGCCTATATCCATGTTGACTTACCTTAAGTGAGATTGAATTGCTGATTCTTTTAAACAGAGAAGAATTTTAAAAGAGAAAAGAAAATGTCTAAGGTAAGCTCTACTAAACTAAGCAATAGAAAAGGGGAAAAGAAAAAAGAAACATAAAAATCTAGAAAAAGAAAAAAAAATGTGTGTATGAAGCATTATGAATAAAAGTGGTCAAGATAGGAATTGACTTCCCGAAATTCTGTGGGCAAGTTAGTGGAGCAAAACTTATGAGTTGAAATTGTTTAAATTATGTTATCTTCGGTTTTTCAATCTCATAGTTATTTAAAGCCACTTTCCATATAAATTCCTACCTTTAGTCAGGCCAAATTAAAACTATTGAAAAGTCCTTTTGATCAATTAATGCATGCGTTTGAATCCTTCATTTTTAAGGATCTTGAGAATATGATCAAGCCTATGGCAGTGTTACGGCTGTGATGGTTGTGTACATCTGATACCCTAAAACACCTGAGTGTGAGTGATATATTTTGTCTTGGTGAGGGATATTCGGACTAGATTCGGATGTTTTTCAGAGAATAAGGGCATTATTGAAAGTTCTTGCAGTAATTCAGTCAGGCATGGCATAGTAAATTCTTCGATTGTTTGGATGATATTGTGCTGAAATACTGCTGTAAACTTTTCTAAGTTCGAATCAGTTTATTGCTGGGGACAGCAATTTCTAAATCTGGGAATTGTTTGATATGCTCCCAGCATATATGCTTTTATAGATCAAAAAGTATTGAATCAGATCTAAAATTGTGTATAAAGGTGTATATATTGTGAAATTATTGAATAAAACTTGTCAGACACTCTCTCACTCAAATTCTTTATGTTTATAGGAGAAAAAGGTCAAATAAAGGAGCAGGAAGAAATCAGACAGTATCTCCATGCTTGGAGCGTCCAATTCAACGCTTGGAGCGTAGGGAGAGACCCAAGGCAGTGAGTCTACGCTTCAAGCGTAGAACCCTACGCTTGAAGCGTAGAAAAGGAAAATCAGACAGTGTCCCTACGCTTGGAGCGTAGATCCTGCGCTCCAAGCGGAGGATTGAAATGGACAGCTGTCAGTTGCGAGGAAAGAAGACCCATGGGGAGTATAAAAGGGCAAAAGACAGCCCTAAACAACACAATTGGTCATTTCTGAATAGAGATTAGGTCATTCTGATTCAGAGGAAGAAGGAGTCTGGAGATTCGGAGAGAAAAACATTCTTCTTCTACCTTTCTGTAGTTTTGATGTTTTGATGTTTTCATTGAATATTGGATTTTTAGCCATGATTATGGTTGGCTAGAACCCCTTTGTTGTGGTTAGGGTCACGAACCCTTGTGAACCCCTGATACAATGGATTGAGTTTATATTTATATATATATATCCTTTGAATTTCGTTCTACTCTGATTGTATTGTTATTGTTATTATTAGATCTGATCAATCTAGTAATTGATAGTAAATTTGAGGATTAGGGCCAACAAGAGGAATCTGCGGTGGTTAATCCAGAAAGGGGGTAGAACGACGGTATGAACATGATCTAGGGATAGACATGATTCATATTGTAGATGTTTTAATTATCAATCTTTATGCTTAATCTCATATAGGGCACCTCAAGGAATTAGGGTTTTATATGGGGTTAAAGGGTTAATTCTTCAAGGGATTGAGAATTAACTACTGATAATTTTATCTGATAATTATCTAAATTTTGCGATATATATATTGATATTTAAACTTAATCCAGAGTAAAAGATGGGGATCATTGGTAAGTGTTCTCTAACTGCAACGCTTTCTCATAGATTTCTAAACTTTCATTTTGTTGAATTTCAAATATTCAAAAAGAACAAAAATACGTTTTATTTTATAAATCAAATTTCTACACAATCCTGACATTCGTGTCAAAAATCTCTTGGATTATTTAATCTTCAAAGGAATAGTTTAATTGATTTAGATACACTCTCTGTGGATTCGACCTTACTTACTACTTATTACTTGCGCGATTCGGTACACTTGCCGATCCACGTCAGCTATGTGCTATAGTCCTGCGATTTAGAAACACACGTTATATTGATATATTGAGGTATTCAGTTAGTTTTCTTTTAATCAATGTTTTAAAAAGTTATTCCGCATTTTAATTAAGTGTGGCTTAATACGATAATATGTTAACAATTCGGGTTAACACGGGCTGTTACAGCTTACATGTCTAAAATTGGTTGTTGACACCATGCTTGAACTTGTATTAACGCTCGTTTAATAAAAAAGCCCTAGGCCCCAATTCAGAAGTTCGGCCTTAGAGCCTCCCAGACTGACCTAGTATATTATTATTTTTGTTTATTTTATATTTTTTATACTACACCTAATAGCTCTCTCTTTCTCCTCAATCCATTTCACTCCATTTTATTGGTTAAACAGGCTTTTTGAATAATTTTGTTCTATATTATGCTATTTGGATATACATTGAATTTATAAATATTTATGGAATTACTAGTGTTGTTGATTGTATATTCTATTTGAATAAATTTTTGTTGTCTTATTTTTTTAAAACAAGCTAAATCAGGCTTTTATTTTTTGTAAATAAGTCAGGCTACATGTCGATAATTATAATTATAACAGGTAACAGGCTTGGTCAGGTTGACACATTTAAACACAGGCTTAGCCTTTTAAGACCAAAGATCGGCCCGACTCGACCCGTTAACACCCCTAACGCCATCCCCTACGTCAATCACAAGATTGTGTCAAGTGGCACAATTTCATAATTTCGTTAGTCTTTGTTACCTTAAAACTTCGGAAAACCATAACTTTTGATTTGAGTATTCAAATCAGATGATTTTTTTTATTTTACATAAATTTTCGAGATCTATGCAATGACATCTCATTTGACACATTTTATCTTCCATAAATATAGATCAAATTTGCAATAATAGTTCCATAATTTTACAAATTTGAATTATGTTTGTGAGAGATAAAATATGTCAAATAAGGTGACATCACGTAGATTTCGAAAAATTATATGAAATAAAAAAATCATCCAATTTGGATACCCGAATCAAAAATTATGGTCTTCCGAAATTTTATTGTAATGAGACTAATAAGATTGTGCCACTTGGCACAATCCTATAAGTGCCAGAGCAGGTGAGAGCGACACTCAATTGAGAAAAAAAAAAGAGAAAAAAAAATGTGTGAGTGACGGGAGGGTTGAGTGCGGTCCCCTACAACATTAAATGCCCCTCGTTGATAAATACTGAAAATCTAATACCAAATTAAAAAATTATATGGGCAAAAACCTAAACAGGTTAAAGAGCTCATGATTTTGTGATTTTATATACTTAATTGACATTATTTTTACGGGGAAAATGTTTATCCTTTTAAATGACACAACTTACATCATTTCACTTTCACAAAGAAGTGAGATCCACACCTTTATTTTTTTTGTCAAGTCTCTCTCATCATTTATCTATCTTTTTCTCTCTCTTAAAATGACACAACTTTACCTCCTAAAAAATGACACACATTTTACCCTTTTTTAATTGTGATACGTTTTATTTTAATTCTTTGAATAGCATTTATTGGAATTTATTCCTAAAAACTGTGTTTGCCTCTGATTCTTAAATTAATAATAAATGTACGTGGCTATAATGGTTAAAAGGGAAATACTACTTTTACCAAAAAAAAAAAAGGGAAATACTTTTATTATGTTATATAAAAATAGTTATTTCATGTTGTATAAATAAAATTACAGGTGGGACCCACAATAAGAAGAGAAAGAAAAAAAAAGTTGTGGGACTCACCCCTCTTTTGTGTGTGTAGGAAAAATATTTCTCTTATGTAAAATGAGATAAATATAACCTTGTTAAAATGAATCTAAATTTTAATTATTGAAAAATGTTGCATATTTTGTGACATATTCGCTATGAAGCACCGACACTTCAAAAACACTAACGTGTCGTGTCCGACACTTCCCGACACTCTCGGACACTCCTACACTTCCCGACACTCCAACACACGTTATAGAAATTCAAAAAAAGGTTTAAAAGTTACATTGCGTTGAGTTTTTAGTTCCAACTATTAGATTCGTTGGATTACAATTACTATTTTATTGAGTTTAATATAAATATTTGGGATATCTTTTGTTTTTTTGCAAAATTTATGAATATTATAAGTTTAGACTCATTTTCTTATTATATTATTGAATATTAAATATAATATACACCACATAAATTAAAAATATTATTTAATATCAAAACGTGTCCTAACGTGTCAAAATCTAACATTTTTTAGAATTAACGTGTCGGAGTGTCGTGTCGTATCGTGTCACGTGTCCCGTGTCAGTATCGATGCTACATAGCATATTCGTATCATTTTGGAAAATTGGCATTTTTGTTAGCTTTGTTAAAAGAATGATTCACATTATTTTATCCTACTTGAACGAAAACATCATAGTAACTTGCTATGATGTACGGATATTTTAAAAAACTTAGAAGTGTTGTGTTTGATGCTTCTTTACACTTTTCGATATTTCAACACGTGTTGCAAACTTATAAAAAGAATTCAAATATTACGTTATGTTGTCTTTGTAATTCTTTATTATTTTATTGAGTTTAATATAACTATTTGGGATTTTCTTTATTAAATTGATGATTATTATAAGCTTAGCTATATTTTTGTATTAAATTATTAAATATTAAATATAATATACACTACATAAATTAAAAATATTATTTAATATCAAAATGCATACTAATATATTAAAATTTAACTTTTTAAAAATTAACGTATCAAAGTACCGCATCGTATCATGTCTCGTTTATTGTGTCGATGTCGGTGCAACATAGGTACCTTGTGGGTATCACTATTATACTTTAATTTTTTTTAGAATATACTTAATAATTAATAAGAGGGAGTTATAGTTATAACTTTTTTTTTACGACCTATTGCAACCATATCTTATCACCGTTGATTTTCACCAATCAACGGTTATCATTTTAGCAAATTAAACTCATTATTAATTATTAATTCACAATAAATGATAATCGTTGATTGACGGAAATCAACGGTAATAAGATATGATCGTAAGAGATTAAAAAAAAAAAGTTGTAACTATAACCTTTCCCAATTAATAAATATTTAATAAATGATTGAGAGAATCAGATCGGCAAGAATAAATTTCATGTTTTGTTATTACAGCTTGGTTGGATATATTTTTTTATATAAAAAAAGTAATATTATACAAAATAACATGTGTATATTTTTAGTATATTTTGGATAAGATTAAGGATGTATATGCATTCGTTTCAAAGAAAGTATTTCTAATTATGCTAATTAATTTTAGGAAAAATGTTTCTCCATATAAGTTATCTGCATTTATTTCCAAAATGACGGTGTTTTGGTATTGAAATCTTAAAAAATTTAAATATAAAGACTATTATAACCTTGAAATAAATTAAAATTATAAAAATACCATGATTTCCGCAAAAAATGACGTCGTATTGGGCTTACTGCAAATAAGTTATCTGCAGTAACTGCAGAAACATTTTTCCTAAAATTTCCGAATTTTTTTTTAAAAAATATTCAGATATGCTAAATTTGTTTGGGTGCATTTTTTAAAGAATATTTTTTTCTTTAAAAAATCTAAACAAATAAGTTCGTAAAAAAGTAAAGCAGGAAACCACTTTAAATTCACAATTTGTAATCAAGGAAAAAGTTCCAAAACTCCCTATGATTTTGCTTTGAATTATTTATATCCTTATATTTTTTCTTAATTACTTAACCTCTATTTTTTTTTCATCTAATCACATCCTTAACACTGTCATAAACTTATTTAATTTGCCTATTTATCTTCTTAAAAAAAACAAACTGATGAGAAAAAAAATTTAAATATGTTGGAAGCTCACAATACATACATAAAAGACTAAAGTAAAAAATAAAAATAGAAGAAAACCCTAAACCCTAAACAAAAAATTGAAAAAAAAAGGAACTGATATGTTGAAAACTTACAACAATGACGGAAAAGACTAAAAGAAAAAACCTTAAAATAGTCTTAATCAAAGAGAAGAAAATAGACTGAAGACAAGTAAGAAATAGAAGAAAAAATAAGATAAAAAACAATACGAAAAAGTAGAAGAAAAATAAATCAGTATTGTAATTTCCTAGCATATTTGGTTTTTTTTTTTTTGTCCTTACATTATTTTCTTCCTTTTTTATATACTCTTTTTTCGCCTTTTTTTTTTAACTTTTAGTATTCTTTATCAATGTTATAATAACCCCTACCTATAATGATTATGGATTTTGCATGAGTATATATATGAGATAATTAAATAATAATCTAATTAAATACAATTTAAGTCACTTTTAGTAAAAAGTGTAATTACTGTAAGTTTACGATAAAAATTGCAATATGACAGTAATTACCGAAAAATTATAAATGAGTTAATGAGAGAATATCCCATGAGCTTAATTAATGTTAAAATTCATGATGGATGAACAAATTTATGGATTAAACATACACAATTCAGTAAAATGTTAAGTCATGGCTAGATTAAGTGAAAAAAGAAGGTAAAATAGAAAGTTACTAACCAAGTGGGTTAGTGACTTAAGTAAGTTAGAATAAGCAAAAGCTAGTCAGAAAAAATACCTTACAATTCAGCCATCTTCTTCATTCAACATAGAAGAAGCCATGAAAATTTGAGAGAAATTGCCAAGAACACCATTTGAGCTACACTTAACAAAATCGAACGATTCCAAAGTCAAAGTTGCTTGATTTTCTCCCAAGAAGAAAAACCCCACCTTATTTTCGTAGTTGGAGCAGTTCTGAGGGAGATATTGGTCATCTATAGCTGCAAATTTTTTTAGAGATTCTTGGTTTTGAGGGCTTTTGAACTCATTGGATCTTAGGAATTTCATCTCCTAGCAACTTAAGTGGATTTGTGTTAAGTTTCCACCATTTAACTCATGTTTTCAAAGAATTTTAATAGGTTAGTGTGCGAAAATCATGATTTAGAGGGTTGATGATGATTAGTTAATGTTGTCTTATATTGTAGAGTTGGTCCTAGTCATGTTTCAAACTATTATCACCAATTGGAATCAACTATTGCTTAAGTCAAATATTATTGAGTTTTTACAAAGAGGGTAAGTTGAGATTATGAATTAATGTTGAGTTTAAGAGTATGTTCTGGCCTTATGACTTATTATTTATATGTTGTTTAAGTTGTTGATCACTGTTACATATGTTGCATGGTTGACTTGTGTTGAAATTGGGGGTTGTATACATTTAAGAAGAGTAAAGCTTGGAGTGGAAGTCACCGTAAGGTAAATTTATGGACCTTGGAGTCAATCCCCTTATGTATTCCATCACACTTCATTGGAGAGTGGTTCCATATATTATATGAATATGACTTGATGCATTTATGTTGATGTTAAATGATTTAAGATGAGCATGATGATACTGTTATGATGATGAGCATGATGTTAATGTTATGATGATGAGAATATGATTGAGATGATCTCTGGCCAGCAGATAGATGAATGTTACAATCACTTTCCTAGGAACCCGACGAGGTACCTTGGAGTTATATACTTAAGGGACAAAGGTTGCCCTTGAAAGTTTACTGTGTATGGACCTTCCTTTGAAATAAAGGATTTCCTTAGGGATTTTGTTTCTGTGAGGCAAAGGTCGCCCACGAAGGGACCATAGGGTAGGAACTTCCCTTGGAGTTAGCCCGAGGAGACCTCCTTGAGATCAGATATCTAAAAGACAAAGGTCTCTCTTGGAAGTTTCCTACGAGATGAATGAGTTTATGTGTAATGAAATGATGTATTTATGTTATGTTTATATGGTTGTGATGCATGTGAAGTGAACTATTGGATGGAGTGATCCTCTAAGGATCCTTAGTTTATTGAGATTTACATCTCACCCCATGTTGATGATACATTTCAGGTACCAATAGTAATAGTATAGGAGCATCCCATTGCAAGAAGCCTGATACAACATAATTGCATGACATATAGAGTGTTTACTATTTTGCTATTATGTATTCAGTCTTGACCAGACATTATATGATGAATTATGATGAGATGTCATTTTGAGGTTACACATTTCGTATAATCCTTCATTACATTTGATAGATGATAATGTATAGGCTTATATTTTGAGAATGAGAAATGTGTAATGAGATATTGAGGATGATATATAATGATGTACATTTTTTTGAGTTATGTAAAATATGCATGAGATGTAGTATTGATATAATACTTGTGATATAAGATATATCCTGAGATCCTATGCCATTGAGGCTAGGTATCTTGATGATGTTGAGGTGAGATTTATATTTCATGTAAAGAAATGAAGGTCGATGTAAAAGTATAAAGTTAAGTTATGAATGTATTGATCAGAATGTATAAATCTAATCATGATGTATTGTGGGAACTTAGATCATGGTCTTGTATATTTTGCACCATTCATGATGTATAATAATGTATGAAATATTGATCATGGTTATGTAAAGTTTAAGTTCCAAGAATGTAATGTCAAAGAGTCTTTTGATAATATACCTATATATGAGAATGAAATGGTATATTATTGATGTGCCTTTATCATATGTAGTTTTCCAAGCTAAAAATAATAAGGATTAAGTCATAAAAGAACTGTTTATATATATATATATATATATATATATATATATATATATATATATATATATTTGCTTATTATATTGATTTTTCCATTTCAATGACAATTCTCACCTATTTGTTATGTTTATATAGGGAGAAAGAAAGAGAACACAAGATTTTAAAAGATTGTTGGCGCGAATCCACACGAGAGGTGGTGCTATATAACACCTCGTAAATTCAAATGTGAATTTATTTGATAAAATGTGGGTTAAAAGGGAAGGATTAGTGAAAACCCTGAAATTGAGGTCAAAATGAGTACCGAGGGCAAAATGGTAATTTGCCAAAAACGTAAACCGAGGCATGAAAAATGGAGTTGGGGATCTCAAATGATAAAAATAATGCCGGATATGGATTCAGGACGAAAAATTGAATGGATAGGCAAGTTTTGAAAATTTTGATGAATAGTGATTTTCTAGTGCATAATACTGCGGTAGTAGTGTACCGATAAGAGTGAAATTTTTATCAATGTTTTTAGGAAAGAAAAATATGTCATGAACCAGAAAAATAAGTAGATTGAGAATCTGTGATCAGAATTAGTGATCGGATTAAAGTTAAAACGCGTGTGGGGCCCGCGGGTGGTTTAAGTGACTTAAAAGTCACAATTACATAGCATTTCCTCTCTCCTTTCTTCTTCTTCTTCTCCCGTGCGCATAGCCCTCCTCCTTAGCCTTTCCCTTTGATTTTCTTGGAGCCTTAAACCACTCATTTCTCCACCAATCTTAGCAAAGTTTGTGTTGAAATTTATTGGAAATGGCCTTCTAAACTCATTGGTGCTAGTGGCAAGCCTTGAATCTAGCTCTATTTCGCGAAATCTCCCCTCCAAGGCCGCGGCTCAAGCTTTAGATTTGTGTTCATGGAGCTTCTAGGTGCTTCAATGGAGAAGTATGTTTGGGTGGAGCCTTGTGCCTTGCATTTGGGTGAGTTTCTTTGTATTTAAATGGTTGCATCATAGGATTTGAATTATGAACCCTAAAGAGGGCTTAGTTGATTGATGTGTTTAGAGAGCTCAAATGGAAAATGTGCATTAGATTATTATGTCCTAGAATGATGTATTTGAGCTAGAAATGCAATAAAAATTATTGGTGAAAAATGCTCATAACTTAGGATTTTTTGAATGATGCCTAAGATTTGTGAAAATTGAGTTGTGTAAGAAATGGATTGATAAGTTGTTGCATGATGCGTTAATACGATTATATGATGAGTGAAAGTGTTAAATTGAATTGAAAAGCCTTGGGGCATACTTTTTGAAGAATTCGAATGATGAAGAAAAGTAAGGAAAAATGATGTAAAAATGGTGTAGTTGAGGTTGAATGATTGAAAATGATGTTTAAATGGATGATGGTATATTGTGATATGGTGGAATGAGAAGGAAGAATGTGTGATGCATGGTGTATTTGGTAAATTGATCTATAAAAGAGATTGAAGTAAAATGGTATGGAAAAATAGTCTTAGGCTTAAGTGGTTATGTTGGTTAGCATTATTGTGAAGATAATTGACTATATGTGATTGATGATGATCATGTTGTTGATCATTTAGGTTGCCTCTCTTGGACGCTATGGGAGCGGATTAAGCTTGGAGCTTACGTATGGAGCATTGGCTCGGAGTTGAGGTAACCTTTGGAACTGGGGTTTAGTCCCTTGTGTGCTCCACCACACCTAGTGGAAGGTTGTGGTTGGATTTTGTGTCATTGGACATTGTGTGATTATGTGTTTCATGTTTTATTGCTTGATATGTGTGAAATTGTTTGGTCACTGGCCAGTTGACGTGTGTTGGTTTGGACATCCGCTGGATAATTCCGCTGGGGATTCCAGTCGGGTTTTGCCGTGGGGCCGACTCTTGGAGCGGCACCAGGATGATCCAAACGTGGGACTTCCGCTGGATAGGGCTCATGAGGAGTTCCAGTTGGGTTTTGCCATGGAGTCGTCTCAACCATGGGAGAGGCACCAGGAAGATCTCGGGAGTTATATGATGGAGTCCTTGAACGTAATCCAATTGTGGATGTTCTCAGTTTGTCTCCAGTTGTTTGTGATATTGTATGTCATGCATCTTTACATAATGTTATTGTTGCACATTGAGTGAGCCATGGGGTGGAGAAACCTCCAAGGCCCTTGGTTTACTGAGATATATTTGTATATCTCACCCCGTGTTTGGGGGCATCATTTCAGGTTAGGTTGAGCCTGGAGAGGTGGAGTATGAGGTGCATATGGGAGGCACAGCTTGTTAGAGGATTCGGTTGGGATACACCTTGCATATTATTAATGTTTTAGTTTTAGAGCAGGAACTTGTGCATGTTGAAAATGGCATGCCTTGTATGTTCATGACTATATGTTGAGTCCTTTAGAATTGATGTATATTCATGCCTTTAGTTTCTATTGTTATTTTGGTGAGCATGGGACTTGTCCATGGCCACACCTAATGTATTTTGAGGCATTGAACATTTATGATGTAAAATGAGCCATATGATGTGTAAATGGCAACATAATTGGTGAATGAGGTAAATGATATATTGGTATTAGATTATGTATGATGGAAAGGCCTAGAGCCTACATTAGTGTATGTGTAAGGTTTATGTGGAGTATTAAGGTGTTAGGAATGGATTACACCACTCATTTTGGACTTAAAAAGCTGTCATCTATCATTTTTGCTGCATAGTAATCGATTACCCATGCTTGGTAATCGATTACCATGCAACAGGGGACGAAGATCTTGCTTCTGTCTGCCTGGTAATCGATTACCAGAGCCTTGGTAATCGATTACCTAGTGCAGTAATCGATTACCAAAGCTTGGTAATCGATTACCAGAGAATAGGGGATCGAAAATTGGCTACTGCCTCATTTTGGAACTTTGGGTAATCGATTACCACCCCCTGGTAATCGATTACCACAGTGTAATTTTCAAAAATAATGGTCTTTCTATACTAAAACAAAGGGCATAACTTGGTCTGTGGAACTCCGAATGGTGCGGTGTTTGAAACCACGTGTAGCTTATGAAGAGAGCTATAACATGGTAAGAGATGAGATTCAAAGGATAAGTTTAAATTAATTGGGTAATAAGAAAGTTAGTAAATGTCAATGAGTTTATGCTTCCGCGAGTTTTGCATTTACAATTACGGAGTTGTTTTGATTAGTTACGGAAATGGTAAATGGCTTAAAATGAGGAAGTAATAAAAGGAAAAAGTTTGCCATAATTTAATTAACTCAATTTCTATGTTTGTAACTGCGCTTAATACCATATTTGTTGATAACACACCGGTCCGGAAACGGGGTGTTACAGTGCTAAGCCGCTCCAATTTCCCTGGGCCATTTTCCAGAGTTTTGGAGCGATCTCGCGCTAGTTTGTTAGGCCATTTTCCAGAACTCTGGTGCAATCTTGCGCCATAGTGGCGCGACCCCATGCCAGTTTGCAGGAAACATTACCGTCTTTTGAAGGGAAAATTGGAAGAAGCACGAGAGGGACTATAAAAAGGATGCTTCATGGACAGAATTGGGGGATTTCCATCATCAGAAAACCGTCATGCTTCAGAGAGAGAGAGAGTTCTGGAGAGACCTTGTTCATCTTCGCTCTTCTATTTTTCTATTTTCTAGTTTATGTTGGATCTTTTTAGATCAGCTATGACCATGGTTGGTTAGTACTCTTTATTGTAGTTAGGGTCACAAACCCTATGTGAACCCTTTTACGATGGATTGATTTATTTTTGCTCGTTTATTTTAATATATTTTTTTTTTACTCTGTGCGTATTGTTTATTATTTCTGTTAGACTTGATCAACCTAATAGGAGATAATAATTTGGGAATTAGGGCTCGCAATAGGAATATTGGGTTTTTTGTTTCTGAAAGGGGGTAAAGTAACAAATTATGCATGCTCTAGGGATAGACTTGTGTGAATTGCAATCGTTTAATTTATTAGGATTAATGCTTAATCTCATGCGAGATTGCTAAGGAATTAGGGTTCCAATTGGATTAAAGGGTTAGATTGCCAAGGGATTGAGATTTAACTAATTATTTTTAGATGATAATTTGTCTGAGTTATTAAAATGAATGAGCATTGTCAATCAATCCAAGGTTTAAAGTGGGGATCATATGGTGCGTGTACCTTAGCTGCAACACATCTTATTATTCTCTTAAAAATCCTATTTTATTTTTAGCATTGCTTATTAAATTGAAAATTATAAATTTTAAATATTTGTCTTTATTTTTCATCAATTCACTATTTTCAAAAACAACCAAATTTTCCAACTTAAGGGGACTAGTTATTGTGGTACTTGGTTTACAATCCCCGTGGAGACGATACTCTACTTATTATATTACTTGTGCGATCGGTACACTTGCCGGTGAGCATCAAGTTTTTGGCGCCGTTGCCAGGGATTGTTAATTCCAATGTTATAAATAACCGTTGATCTTCGAGATTGGATTTTTATTTTTATTTTTATCTTGTTCTATCTTGTTCTGTGTTTTGCAGGTGCTACTAACCATTTTCTCTAAGTTTAATGCGAGGTAGACTTGCTCCTAATGACTTTGTGTTTGATCCTGAAATTGTAAGGACTGAGAGGAGACTGAGGAAAGTTGCCAAGCAGTTAATTTGGGAAGATTTCAAAAGAGAACCTGTACAACTAGTACAAAAGATGGCAAATGATAACAATGCTGGTGGTGGAGGCCACAACAACTAACCTCCAAGATTGTTGGAAACCATTTTGACTCCGGTGTTCAATAGGCCAAATTCTAGTATACTTAGGCCGGTGGTGGAAGCAAACAATTTCCAAGAAGAGGAGTGATAAAGTTGGAGGGTAATGATGCTATGCTTGTTGAACAAAAGCTGTTGTCCAAGAAGTTTGATAGCCTAAATGAGAAGTTTGAGAAAACGCAAGTGTTCAAGGTTCAATCAAATTCTGTGGTATGTGAATATTGTAATGAAGCTCACGAGTCTAATGAGTTCCCTACTCTAATAGGTAACAATCCACAGCAGGTGCAAGTGAATGGGGTGTGGTATGAACAGAAGCCCCAACAAAATTTTCAAAGAAACCAGAACTTTGCTTTTGGGAGTGATTTTCAGAGGAGAGGTCAAGGAGTTGGTCTTGACTATAATTCTAATAAATATCTGCAACCTCCTTCTATTCCACAAAAGGAGCCTTCTGAGTTGGAGAAAGCTATGTCACAGCTTTCTAAGACTACAAATGACCACATTCTGACAACAAATGCTTTTATCAATGAGGCTAGAGCACACAACAAAAATCAGGATACTTCCATCAGGAACCTAGAGGTTCAAATTGGTCAATTGTCCAAGCAAGTTTATGCGAAACTTCCAGGCACATTTCCTAGTGACACTATTGTGAATCCTAAGGGACATTGTAAGGCTATTGTTGGGTGGTTTGCTGATGGTGGAAAAAAATAAGTATTGATGGGGAACGTTCCTCTGTCCTTTCAGAACACAGATTCGTCCCTCAATTCCAACCCAAGTGCGCAAGTGCACGCATCAAGTAATAAAGGGAGTATTAGTGCCCAAATTATCGTTCCCACGAGGATAGAATTCTAATGATTGTCTTACACTATTTTTATAAAAGTGAACATGAGAAGAAAAGTTAGTAAATGAACTGTCTGGTTAAACGTTCCCTACTGTCTTGACAACGTTCCTCAGGAACAGTAGGATCAGTCTGGGGGCAAACAATTGCTCACTGCGTTATGTATGTGATCCTTCCTGTTTAGGAGAAGGTGAGATAATAATGATTGGAGTTTGATAGTTATAATATTTAATAAAGTAAAACTAAAAAAAGAAAGAAACAAAAGTAATTATAATCAAGAGACAACAGGATGGTGATTTAAAACAGTTTTAACAGAAGGAACGGATACACTGCTTCCCTCTTAATGAGGCTTTTTTCTCTACTCAAGACTTAGCACTTTTTGGCTTTGTCCCAGTTTCTTTGCCTGCCAACTCTGATTCCTCAGCTCATGGACTAGATGGTTCATAAGTCTCCATATTCCTATGGCTCCCTTGACTCCAACAGGTACTTAGTGCAGAACCTTAAAATGGACGAGTTGATCCCTTATTCCTATGGTGACCAGTAGTGTCTTTGCCATGACACTACCTTCCCCCAATGACTAAGCTGTCTGAAATCTCTTCCTTATGGAAGTTCCTTTCTCAGTATGTACCCAATTTCCATTGGCGTAGAATGAATATAGCTTACTTAGTCAAAGAAATACAAAAAGCTTCAGTCAAGAGTTTCAAAAACAGTTCTTTAAGAGTTTCACAGTTTAACCGTTCCACTGATAGTTCAGCTCATAGCTGATACAGTAAACATAATTATTCTAAACTGAAATCACATAGACCAGAGATCCAGTTAAGAGATAACGAATGGAACGAAGAGAAAAACACTTATATTAATTCAAAAGACAGTTTACAGAAAGAAACAAAAAATGGAGAAAGATGGGTTGGTGCTCTTGAGGAGTCTTAAGGGTTGTTACAGAAGAAGAAGATGGGTTGTCACTTAACTACAATTACAACTCTTAAACTAATACTAAGTTACTAATTACTACTACTAGGTGATCTCTTCCTTTCGGACTTCAAACCCTCCAGGATGCGATGGTGTTTTTGTGTGAAGGTTGTCCTATTTATAGCTGGAAGAGGAGTGACAAAGTTATAAATCCTTGGGAGCTAGTTGCTTGTATGAGGGGATGAGCTGGTGGCAGTTGACTGTGAAGATTGCGCAGATTTGCAGGGTTGGGTGATGATTAGCCGTAGTTTGCAGACCTTCACATGCTTTGCTTCCCTTTTCAGCCAATGAGAACTCTTGATTCTCTACTCTTCACGTTTCCAGATGCTCAGTTGGTGCACCGCCTCTGCTTTTAGAAGACGTTGATCATACGTTACCTGCAAAGTGTACAGAGGCATTAAATGAAGGGAGCAGGTGCATTAAATGTGCCTCAGTCCGTCCCCCTTTTAATATATTTTAAAAGAATACGTTACCACCCGTTTCCTCACCGTGTTTTTGTCATAAATGTGTAAAATAAGTGATTTTCATGCTGAAGTTGCTCATCAGATGAGGGAACGTGTGGTATTTTGCCATCAAAATGGGCTTAGATGAGAACGAATTTATGTCCCATCAAACACCCCAAAACTAAACTGTTGGTTGTCCTCAAACAACTCAGAAATATTGTATTGGTCTGCCCGATTTAAAAGAATAGCACAACAGATAGAGACTTGAGCCAGTGAGCAATCATGACATTTAAAAAAAAATGAACTACTTTCTATTTAATAAAGTAAGATGATTCTGTCCCCAGATAAGTTAAGGTTGCTGATCTTTTGTCTCACTGTCACTCATGGGTTGGTGTTTGCTCTGTCCATTCTTGGATGTGATTCTTCAGAACCTGCCTTTCTGCTGCGTTCCTATGAAGTGCAACTGTCTTCCATTCCCAAGGACCTTTGATGGATGAGTGTATGGGGTTGTGGGAGAATTATGGTCTGATTTGTGGGATCAAGGAACGTTTTAGCTTTTGTGTTTTTGAACTTAAACCTTTTTCTGTTTGAGGGGACACCTTTTCTTGTACCCTTTTTCCCCCTTTGGATGGATTCTTTTGAATGGCCGCTCCCCTTTTTCTTTACTTTTTCTTTCTTCTGTCCTTTTTGTTCATTTTTGAGTGCGTTCCTAGTTCTTGTTGATTTGACCAGATGATGAAGGTGAGGTGAATGTGTGATTCTGTTTGATCCCTGGTAGTGGAGTTCATCTGTCCTTCAACAGTACTTGCAGCATCAAGGCAAGTGGAGAAGTTTCATTGTGGTTACACCTCATGAACGCTCTCAGAAGTTGGTGTTTGGCCTTTTTCCGTTCCTTACCAGCTGGTGTTCTCACAGATCAGCTTTTTTCAAAAATCTGAGGATTAAATCCCCTGCATGCTTTCTATTTCAAGTATTCAGAGAAAGAACAAGCATGATTAGTCAGTGACTTTGTGTTTCATGTATGTTGGTTAATCAGAAAGAATTGGGCAGTCTTAATAATTTAACTGAAATGTATGTACCAAGCAGTTTGATCAAAAAGTCTTTTTCATTGCAAAAAGACTAATTACAAGGGAACGGAATAAAAATGCTGAAAATAAAGTGCAGAATTTAAACAGATATAAGGGTTTTCTCCTTTTCATTGGGGACGTCTAGGGTCTTTCTCAGCTTCTTTGGCAGTATCAACTTCCTCTTGTGTAGGTGGCCTCCTTCTGAGATGATCCCTTAATCTTAGTACTTCAGCTACAGGGAGCCATCTCTCAGCATCTTTGATGAGATCATTGATTATAGTAACAAGGTGGTTGATGGATGTCTTCATCATTCCCTTACCATTGCGAATATTGATGAGCTGTTTCTCAGCATTCCACAATCTCAACTCTAACTAACAGAACCTCCCCTCCAAGAAGGTTCCAAAGGCCTTGAAGGCTTCTTTGGTTTCTTTTCGTTCTTCAGAGTGCTTGGAGAGGAGCCTATTGAGCAGAAGTTCAGCTCTGCAGTTATGCATGGAGTTGGAGTAGATTAGGGAGTCAGATGCTCTTCTGATTTCTCCCTTGACAGCTTGCATGGTGGAGGTGGAAGATGTGGCACTGGCGTCTCTGATGGCTGCTCTGACTGTGTTGAGAAGCTGCTCCCTTTCTTCCTTCTGCTGTTCCTGGAATTGGTTGAAGGATGAAGAAAGCTGATTCAAACCGTCCCTTAGAGCCTTAAGCTCTTCATTAGTATTGGTCATATCAGGCTGGGGAACGGCTTGTCTCGCTGGCAACAGCTTTTCTATTTTCTTCCCCATCATTTCAAAGATCTCAGCAATCCCAACCTGTGATTTCTTCTTTGTGGGGAAGGGGATTGCTGGAGTGGAGGAACGTGTAGGTTGTTTCTTCTACTGGTTGCTACCATTAGTAGCAGGTGCAACAGGTGCTGGAGTGGGCTCATCCATTGGTGGTTTGGATGATGAGGGTATGGCTTCAGCTTGTCCTTCCATCAGTGGAGGGACTGCCATCCCTTCTTCTTCTGCCAAAGCTCTGGCAAGGGATTGGGTATGACAGAGGGGCCCCCAGATTGAGTTTCCTGGGGCCTGTTGGCTTTGCTTTCTTTTTAGGGGGTTCTATCAGAATCCCCTTTCCTCTGTCTTTTTTCTTTTGTGGCTGAGCCTCTTGCTCAACCACTGATGTGTCTGCAGCAGATGCTGCTTCTTTTTCTGTTTCCCCTTCTCCTTGTTGCTGCCTAGGAGAGGGTTGTGGGGTGATTTGTCTTGGTGGAGAGTGAGCAAGTGGTGGGGACGGAATGTCAGAGGATGTAGAGTCTAAGCTACTTGAGGACGTCTCTTTTGTAGCTGATTTGGATGCTGACATTCTGCTAGCCCTTGGCCTTTTTGCCAAGGGCTCATTGTTTTCACTCTCCTCTTCCTGGTCAGATAGGGTGATAGATTTTGTAGAGGATGCTCCTTCTGTCCTGGTTAACCAAGTTTGTAATTCTGCAAGTCTGGATCCACATGTTGTATCAACAATGGAGGGCTTCATTCACCTTCCTATAGTTCTCCGCAAGATATGCAAACTGTTGCATGAACCGGTCAACACCACTGTGAAACAAGATAAAACATTGACTAAAATCCCATGCAACACTTTTAAAGAAGCCACATTCATAACGACATGCAAAACACATATAATTAAACCATAAGTTGCTTCTCAGGAATCAAAACTTCAACTTGTACAAGAATCATCGGCAAAAACTAATATTTAGAAAGAACTTGGATTTTAATAGCATGGCAAGTTAAACTCCACTATACAACTTGAATAAACCCTTGGAAATGTGTATTACTTTATATTTAATTGCTAAAAACACAAACTAAGTTTTATGCAAGAGAAATGCATTTTCTGTGAACTGTGATAATACTTTTCCTTGTACACCATTTGCCCTCTGCGCATAAAGAAGGTCCATGAGGTGACTCTTACCGCAATTGCACCCCAGGAGCTCGACAAGTGAGGGAAAATGAATCCCCGTGGAGAAATTCACCAGAAACTCATGGTTTGTAGCCGAAGAATTAGAAGATCGAGGTAACACTGAGAGCGAAAAAGTGGAATAGCACAATCCTGAAGCGGAAATGAAAAAAAAAAACCCTAACTGGTCTCCAACACCGTAAGAAGCACAATTGAGGAAGTCTCTTCGATACAGAGAATTGAGATTTTGGGTTTGACGCTTTTTGAATTTGTGTGTTGAAAGAAAAATGAAAACCAAAAAAATGAGTTGCATAAGTTCTAATGATACCGCCTATGTATGCATGAACTCTTCATTTTGGGTGCATTGGTTTCACACTTAGAACATGCAAAATAGTAGCCTAATAAAGGGTGAGAAATAATCTCAATAAGAGGCAACATACCTTTTCATACATCAAAGTCCAACACAATAATAAGGCATAAAACACATTAGCATATACACATAGATAGCAGCTAACATGTCACATACACGTAAAACCATAGGGAATCAATCTCAACCCATCTCTTCAATGACAGGGAATCACTCAACCCATATTTAGCCACGGCGAATCACTCAACCCATATTTTCAACCACGAGGAATCACTCAGCCCATATTTTCAATCATGGGGAATCAATCTCAACCCATATATAACATTCCTGCAACTATTTATATACATGGCATTTTACACGCAAGGTCACGCAAGTCATTCAATGCATTTGAATGAAGCTACACACTTACCTTGGATGCTGAACTTTCATTTAGAAATTTATTCTTCTTTAGTACTTCCTTGTGGTCACCAACTCCACCTAGAACATCACCACGATGTAAATTTCAGATACAAGGATTACTCATACACTACAAGATACCTATGGCTCAACATTTCTACCCAATCGATTTATGGTGATTTAACATAATTTAACAAACTTTTAAAGATTGTAGCCCAATATTCCCTATCAATGAATCTATGGGACAATCTATCAAATACTTACCATGCATGAACTAACTTAGTATTCTAACAATCCCCTTTTTAAAATGGTTTTAAAATGTGGATGAGATTAGTACTTTTTTTAAATAACAGAACCTATTGCAGCAGTTCTGCAATAATGCACGCTATTAAATTTTGTAAATGAGATTTATGACAAGTTAATCATGTGATTGACATGATAATTTGAGTAAGGATACAATTCATATCAAACCAGTCAATTAGGACCTAAATGTCATTATTTGAAAAAATTGTGGGTCAAAGTATAAGTATAATAAAGTTTAAGGACCATTTTGCAAATAGGCAAAACTTGGCCTAAACTTGATTTTGATGATATAATTAAATTGTTTAGAAAATTTTGTGGGTTTAAAGTGATCTTAGATTAAGTTAATTATGATTATAAAAATTAATTTAAATTGGTCTAAGTTTCATGAAAATTAGCCAATAGAAAACATTTTAATTTAGAAAGTCAACAAAAAGATGTTATAAAACACTTGAGGTATCCAAGTCGGTTAGCCCTCTTTTCTTTTTCCATCTTCACGAAATCATCTTCCTTTCTTTTCCAAAATAGGGCCAGCTCCATAGAAAGGAACAAGTAAGTTTAGTCTTCCAATTCTAGCAACTTTTAAGCTTAGTGATCTTCACAAAAGTTAAAGCCTATTTGTGTCTTGTGAGCATAACCCTTAACTTAGATCACGTTGGGGGGAATCTTGGGTTAAATTAAGGGTTAGAGGGTTTAAGTAGTGAAAATCTTGGGTTTGGGTCAAAATACTCACTAAGGGAAAAATGGTAATTTGGCAGGTAAACAACCCTAACCTGTGAAAGATACACCAAATCAAATAGAACTAAACACATTTTTAAAAGGATGATGAGATAAATGTCCATTAGATTTGCTCTATTTAAAATCTTGTAGATTTGTTGGCAAAATCATCAAAATATTTGAGCAGCTTGTATGCAAAATTGGTATATGTCGTCTAAGTGATATCCATTGACGTGAGAGGAAGTATGTTGACTATAAATATTATATTATTTTTTCTTCGCTATGTTTTTGTCTCATTAGATTTTTTTTTTAACAAGGTTTCGACAAAGCATGTTCTTAGTGTATAGTTATTAAGGGGAAGTTTTAATCATGCATATTTTACATGGGTGGAAGACCATTATAATTGGATATTAAATGTCCACTATTGGGAAATTTCTTTAGTACCAGTGAGTATCTAACTTGGTACTCCCTTTTACTAAAAAGGAAAAAAAATTCATTTTAACTTATACTTATTTTGTATAATTTCACTTAAGTCCCAAAAAAATTCCTTTTTAGTATGTATGTACATATAACAGTTGCACCAAAGGTTATCTCCCACTAGTGTGGTTATGGTTAAATCTTTGATAAGCTTGTCTACTCTCATGTTACATTAAAGAACATATCTTATACTAAAACACAAAGTGGTGGGACCCAACACTAAAAGAAAAGAAAATGACAGCACAATTATTAAAGTTTCTATGATATAAGACTATATTTGCCATCTTTGATATGCCTTATGATATTTGATGTGCAATATAATCATTATAAATAATCGTGCATTGAAATATTATCCCCTTTCACAATTCAAGATTGGAGTTTATATAAAGACATATGTTCTGCCTTGGTCAGATGTGTCCGATCGTAGGTCGGGTGTTTGATGTTGGATCTAAGGCTCTCTCTCTAGATACCTATGAATTAGGTATCTTGGGGACAGCGAATCACTACACATTATATGATGGCCTTAGCCTGAAGGGGTATGTGTACTGTCGTGATTGCATAAAATATGATTAGAGAGATCAGTCATACATGTGATCTTTAGCTCTTATTTATAGAGCTCGCCTTTGAGCTTGTGCTGATTGGGCTTCTTGTAGACTTGGGCTTTTTCCATGTCCATAACAACATCCTTTTTATGAAAAGAGGAGAAAAATAATTTGTGACATTCTTATGCTATCACAAAATTTATACTTCGATCTTATCATCTAAATACTTTCTCATTTTATCTCTTAATTAAAATCATGTTTGGCATGACGAATCTTCACATTTTTTCTCCTTAAACGGAGAAACATGCCGCAACATATTCTTAAAGAAACTGCTAAAAAAGAAAGCGGAAATTTTCGAATGAGGAAAAATAATAATATTGTCAAAAAAATTAATTAAAATTATCAAAGAAACGTTGTCTCACATCACCAAAATCAAAAACAAAAATAAACTCAAAATCAAAATCAAGTTCTTGGCACCAGCACTGCTATAACTCTGCGCTCCATTCAAGCGCAGTATCCCCTTGGCTTGCAAATTCGCCATACTAATTTCATGCTGTTTCAACTTGTCACCGATGACGGAGGGCCCCACCTGCCACACGTGGTTAACCGTCTCCGCGTTCTCGGGCACCTTCACCGACGCAAAAATAGTCATCATGCCACCAACCTCGTCAGCACTCAAATGCCACACATCAAAGGAGAGGTTCCCATGAAGAATGACAATGTAGGACTTGAGATTCAAGGTATTCACTGTCATCATACCATTTTTCTTGAAGGCCACAATGGCCTGAGCCCACCATGCCGGTGCCGGTGGGGTTGATGGCCCACGAGACCCAACCATCGGGTCTCGGTGGCGTTGCGACGAACGCCACCGAAAGAGAAAAGTTGGAAGGATCGTAGGTCCAATGGAGGTATGAGTTTAGGTAAGGAAGGTCCATGCAGTTGAAGTAAATATTTTCGGAATTTAGCTTCTGGGTGGTGCATGTGTGGGTGGAAGAGGTTGTCACGGCGAAGAATGTGAGGAGGAGAAGCAACATGGGAATTGAAGGTGAACGTGAAGGTGGTGGTGACAACATTGTTGGAGAAGAAAAAAGAAGACAAGAGTGTGTATTTGTGTTTTGACACAGAGTCTATTTATTCTTCTAATTTGCAAAAAAAAAAAAAAAAAAAGAGGGACAGAATCTCTGTATATGTGTGTGTGTTTTTGTG
>JAVKPL010005750.1:0-24421 GCA_032173675.1 Gastrolobium villosum | reverse complement strand
AAATTTTGAAAATTCAGGTTTTTCTAGACTAAAAAAAGGGGCTTAACTTAGTGTGTAGAACTCCAAATGGGGCGCGGTTTGAAACCACGCGTAGCTAATGTAAAGGAATACAACATGTGAAGATGAGAGAGTAACTTAATAAGTTTAAATGAGTTGAATAAAAAGAAAGATTAGTGATGTTAGTAAACTGAATGTTTCCGCGTATTGCATTTACAATTATAGTGTTGATTTAATTGATTACGGAAAAGGTTTATCGTTATGAAAAGGATTATGATGAAAAAAAAAGTTGCCCGTAATTTAATTAACCCAATTACTGTGATTGTAACTGCGCTTAATATCATAATCAATGTTAATAATATCGGTACGTAACGGGCTGTTACATTTTATGGTATCAGAGCAGTTTTGTGAGGGAAACTCTGATTGTGTATGTCTGTATCTTGTGTTGCATAGCTATCTGTGAACTATTTATGATTAATGTATATGTGATTCCTCAGTGTGGGTCTGATCAACTCATTCCTTTGTGTTACATATACAGATATCTTGAGTAGGGCGCGTGGTCGCCGTGGGGCACGTGGTGCAGGTCCTTTGCCACCGGATCTGGTCACTGCAGTTCTGAATGCTCTGCAGGCGGAAAAGGCTGCAAATAGAAATATGACTGAAAACCTGATGAAGACTAATCAGGATATGATGCAGGCCTTTATGGCTGAAATGAGGGCTGATAGAAACCGTCCTAGGAGGGATAATTCACCTCCACACACGGCTACGGTGACTCCTACACCGACGCCATCTGTTACTCCTCAACAAGGGGAGAGTGGGGCTAGTCACCACACTGGTGAGGCTAGTCATCATACCACCGACCCTAGCTATGTCCCTGATCCATCATCTGTTGCCCAATCCACTGGGGCTGCGGGACAGGTAGTTGATAATGCTGATGATGAGCGTAGGCTCATATCCTTTAGGAAACATAAGCCACCCGCTTTTCTGGGGTCAAGGGACCCGAAGGAGGTTACTGCTTGGTTAAGGGGAATGGATAAGATTTTCCAAGTGATGAGATGCCAAGATCCGCAGAAGTTATTGTATTCTGTTTATATGCTGGAGGGTGACGCCCAGGAGTGGTGGGACAATGTGTCTCGCCCATATGCTATTCAGGGTGAGATTATTTCTTGGACAATGTTCGAAGGTCTGTTTCATGAAGAATATTTTCCCCACGATGTTCGAGAGGCAAAGCAAGGTGAGTTTGATAGTCTAGTGCAGGGAGTCATGACTGTGGATGCCTATGTGGCAAAATTTAATGAGTTGGTAAAATTTGCAAATTATGGAGGTACTCTACCTACTCCGGAGTTTTTGTCAGCTAAATTCCAGAGAGGGCTGAATGAAAAGATTGCTAAAAGAATGTCTAATACTGCGGTGAGAAACTTTGCTTACTTGGTGACCTAATGCAAGAGGGTCGAGACTGTTTATGGTAGGTATCCGAAATCTGATTCGACAAAAGAGCAAGAGATTAAGAGGACACCTGGTCCTTCAGGAAATACTAATAGAGGAGGCTTCAATAATAATAGGGGTAGGGGGTTGCATGTAAGGCAACCTCCTGGTCAATTCAAAAGGGGTGGAACCCCCGGTGGTGGTGGTGCTGCGGACAGATATTTTACCCCACAATGTGGGAAGTGCAAGAAATACCACAGAGGTGTATGTGGTGCTGGTCCGTTGGCTTGTTTTAAGTGTGGTCAGAATGGCCACTTTGCTAGAAATTGTCCATCTTCTTCGGGGCAGGCTGCGAATCTGCAAGCCTTGCCGACCGCGACTACTACTGCTACTCCTACTGCTGTTGTTCCTACTGTGGGGCGGGTATATACTACAAATGCTCAACATACTGAAAAGGCTCCGAATTTGGTAAAAGGTATAATTTTCCTCTCTAATGTTGACTTGTCTGTGTTGTTTGATTCGGGAGCAACGCATTCTTTTGTGGCGGACTATGTGGCTAAAGCGTTGGACTTAAGGGTAACACGAATGGTTCCTCCGATGCGTATTACTACCGCTACAGGAGAGGTTAGTGAATCGTCTTGGATTTGCGAAGATGTGAAGTTCACCTATTTAGGCAGGGGTTACACTATTGATTTAATTATCTTACCCCTGGCCTCTGTCAATTTGATATTGGGGATGGATTGGCTGTCTCGGAACTGCGCAATGATTGATTGCTGCGGAAAGAGGTTGTTGCTATCTCACGAGAGGCCGTCTGTTTGTCCGTCTTTGTATTTGTCTGTCAGTCAAACTGTGAAGGCCTTGAAGGCTGGAGATCTGGGTTACGTCCTTTTGGGCGGATTAGTGGGTGACAAAAAGGAGGAGATTTCTTCTATTCCGGTTGTTAATGAGTTTGAGGATGTATTCCCTGATGAGATACCGGAATTTCCGCCTGAGAGAGAGATTGAATTCTCGATTGACCTATTGCCTGGTGTGGGGCCGATCTCCTTGGCTCCATACCAGATGTCGCCACTTGAGTTTGCCGAGTTGAAGCAACACATTGAAGAACTATCTGCGAAGAATTTTATCAGGCCGAGTGTGTCTCCGTGGGGAGCACCGGTGATATTTGTGAAGAAAAAGGATGGTAGCATGAGATTGTGCACTGACTACCGACAGTTGAATAAAGTGACTATTAAGAACCGGTACCCATTACCGCGCATTGACGATTTATTAGATCAGTTGAGGGATGCCTGTGTGTTTTCGAAGATTGATCTCCGGTCTGGATATCACCAGATCCGGATTAAGCCGGAGGATGTACCTAAAACAGCTTTCCGATCCAGATATGGACATTTTGAATATCAAGTGATTCTTTTTGGGCTTACTAATGCCCCTGCGGTGTTCATGGATTATATGAACCGCATCTTTAAACCGTATTTGGACCAGTTTGTAATTGTATTTATCGACAACATTTTGATCTATTCTAAGAGTAAGGAGGAGCACATCGACCATTTGAGGACTGTGTTGCAGGTGTTGAAAGATAAGAAATTATATGCTAAACTGTCTAAGTGTGAATTCTGGTTGTCTGAGGTGCAATTTTTGGGTCATGTTATTTCTGCAAGTGGTGTTGCAGTGGATCCAAGCAAGATTGAAGCGGTAAGCGACTGGGAACGACCTAAGACTGTGACTGAGATTAGAAGTTTTCTGGGGCTTGCTGGCTATTATCGCCGATTTATACAGGGATTTTCTGCAATGGTTCTACCGTTGACCCGATTGACACGAAAGGATACTCCTTTTGTGTGGACCCAGGAATGTGAGGACTGTTTTCTGTTACTCAAAGAGAAGTTGACCACTGCTCCGGTGTTAACTCTACCCGATCCGGAGGGTGAGTTTGTTTTATATTGTGACGCTTCTAAGAAAGGTTTAGGGAGCGTACTAATGCAGGAAGGAAAAGTGATTGCTTATGCGTCCAGACAGTTGAAGCCGCATGAAGAGAATTATTCGACGCACGACTTAGAACTAGCTGCTATTGTGTTTGCCTTGAAAATCTGGAGGCACTTTCTATATGGGATGAAATTTGCTGTGTTCAGTGATCACAAAAGCTTGAAATATTTGTTTGATCAGAAGGAGCTGAATATGAGGCAGCGTAGATGGGTTGAATTCTTAAAAGACTATGACTTTGAGTTGAAATATCACCCGGGAAAAGCTAATGTTGTGGCAGATGCATTGAGTAGGAAGTCTGTCAACTTATCTCATATGATGATGTGGGACAATGAAGTGATTGAACAATTTCGGGACATGAAAATAACGGATTTCTTTGCAGGGAGAATGTGTGATATGGAGTTGACTCGGATTGAAAACGAGCTACACGAGAAGATTAAAGAGACTCAAATTCGGAATGAAAGCATTAAATATTTAAAAGGCCAGAGTGGCATATCTGTTAATGAACAGGGATTATTATTATATCAGGGCAGGATTGTTGTGCCCAAGGAACTTGCAGAGGAAGTTATGACGGAGGCCCATAAGGGTCAATATGCTATCCACCCAGGTGCCACAAAAATGTACCAAGATTTGAAAGTTAAGTTCTGGTGGCCTGGGATGAAAAGGGATCTTGCCGAGTACGTATCTAAGTGCTTGGTTTGTCAAAAAGTAAAAATAGAGCATCAGAAACCTGCTGGATTACTTCAGCCGCTGGATATACCAGAATGGAAATGGGAGAGTATTTCGATGGATTTTGTTGTGGGATTGCCTCGAACTCAGGCTGGTTACGATTCGATTTGGGTCATTGTGGACCGACTTACGAAGTCTGCACATTTTCTACCAGTACGAGTGGATTTTACCACAGAGAAGTTGGCTACGTTGTATGTAAAGGAGATTGTTAGACTCCATGGGATACCGATTAGCATTGTCAGTTATCGGGACCCGAAGTTTACTTCACGTTTTTGGGGAGCTTTGCAGCAGGCTTTTGGCACTCAGCTTCGACTGAGCACTACGTATCACCCGCAGACTGATGGTCAGACTGAGAGGACCATACAGACACTTGAGGATATGCTGAGAGCTTGCACACTGGAACAGGGGTAATGCTTGGGATAAGTACTTACCATTGGTGGAATTTTCTTATAATAACAGTTTTCACTCCAGTCTGGGTATGGCACCGTATGAGGTATTGTATGGGAGGAGGTGTCGTACGCCCACTTGTTGGACCGAGGTAGGCGATAAAGAAAGATTTGGTCCGGATTTTGTGCAGGAAACAACAGTGCAAATTGAAATGATTAGAGAAAAATTGAAACAGGCACAGAATCGGCAGAAAAGCTACTATGACAATAAGCATAGACCACTGGAATTTGAGGAAGGTGACCATGTTTTTGTACGATTGTCTCCGGTCACGGGTGTTGGCCGTGCGCTGGGTGTGAGGAAGCTGAGTCCACGGTTCATTGGACCATATCAAATCATGAAAAGGGTCGGACCTGTGGCCTATCAGCTTGCCTTACCCCCTCAATTATCCAATTTACATGATGTCTTTCATGTGTCGCAGTTGCGACGTTATGTTCCGGATGAATCACATGTGGTGATACCGGATAATATTGAAATCAGGGAGAACTTGAAGACTCCCATTGGTCCTATTGCAATATTGAACCGCAGTGAAAAGAGGCTGAGAAGTAAAGTTATTCCCATGCTGAAGATTCAGTGGGAAGGCCGCACAGCTGAGGAGGCTACTTGGGAGCGGGAGGACGAGATTCTCCGGCTGTATCCTGAGTTAGCGAGCAGGTATGATTTAATTTTGCGGACAAAATTTCTAAAAGGAGGGGTGAATATAACACCTCATAAAGTTAAATATGTATTTTGAATTATAATGTGAAAATAAAATTGATGGATTAGTGAAAATCCGAGAATTATGGGCAAAATGGGCAAAAAGGGCAAAATGGTAATTGACCAGCCATGTGTTCTGAGGCATAAAAATTGAGTTAGAGATTTCATATGATAAAAATAATGCTGGAAATGGAATCAGGGCGGAAAATTGAGTGAGTAGGCAAATTTGTGAAAAATTGATGAATAGTGACCTTTTAAGTGTAAAATACTGCGGTATGAGTGTACCGATAAGTGTGAAATTTTTATCAATATTTTTAGGAAATAAAAATATGCCATGGACCAGAAAAATATGTAGATTAAGAATTTATGATCAGAATTTTTATCGGGATTAAAGTTAGATCGCGTGTGGGACCCACGGGACCAAAATCCACTTGGCTTCACACCTTCCCCACGCCCTCTCTCTCTCCCCTTTTTCTTTTCCCCCGTAGCTTTCCCTTCCCCATTTCACAAACCCACCATTCCTCTTCTTCTTCACCTTGGGAGCTATTCTCCACCAAATCTCTTGATTTTGGTGTTGAAATTTATTGTAAACAACCTTCTAAAGCCATTGGTGATACTCCCAAGCCTTGAAATCACCTCCTTTGTGCGTGTTGGAGCTGGGACAGATTCGAAACATTGGGTGTTCTTGGTGTTTTTGAAGTTTTTGGATCTCCCTTGGATTAGTGAAGCCTTGGTGGTGTATCTACCATAGATTGTGAGTATATTTGTGGTATCTTTATGGTTGATTTTGTAGATCTAGAAATTTATGCACTAAGTCTTTAATCTTAGATGTGTGATGATAGAGAGCCCAAATGGAAAAATGCTATTAGATGAAAATGCCTTAGAATGATGCTTGTAAGCTAGAAATGCTATGATAAATTTTGGTGAAAAAGTTAGATTTTTAACATAGGAAAATTTGGGGAAATTTCATGAAATTTGAGGTTTGGTGTAATTTGGAATTGTTGATCGTTGTAGGGTGCCTCACACGGACGTGATTGTGAAAGATTGAATTGGAGCATACGTGTGGAACGGATTTGTTAGTGTTGAGGTAAACCCTTGGAACTGGGGTTTAATCCCTTGTGTGCTCCACCACACCTAGTGGAAGGTTGTGGTTGGATTTTGTGTTTATGGCATTGTGTGATTATGTGCTTGTATGCCATATTGCTTGAATTGTGTGAAAATTGTTTGGTCACTGGCCAGTTGACGTGTGTTGGTTTGGACATCCGCTGGATAATTCCATTGGGAATGCCAGTTGGGTTTTGCCGTGGGGTCGACTCTGGGAGCGACACCAGGATGATCCAAACGTGGGACTTCCGCTGGATAGGGCTCATGAGGAGTTCCAGTTGGGTTTTGCCATGGAGTCTTCTCAACCATGGGAGAGGCGCCAGGAAGGTCTCGGGAGTTATATGATGGAGTCCTTGAACGTAAATCCAATTGTGGATGTTCTCGGTTTGTCTCCAGTTGTTGGTGATATTGTATGTCATGCATATTATATGATGTTATATTTGCACATTGAGTGAGCCATGGAGTGGAGAAAGCCTCTAGCTCCATTGGTTTACTGAGATATATTTGTATATCTCACCCCGTGTTTGGGGGACCACATTTCAGGGCATTATGAGCCGGGAGGAGCTTCGGGCAAGAAGCCCGCTTAGTGGACAGCGGATTGCATGTGGTGCAGTGAGCTTGCATGACATTTTGGAGGAGACTTGGAGTGCACATAGCATGCCATTTAGTATTTTGAGACTTAGGTCATGAACATATTGTATGATGTTATTTCCATGCTTTTGTAGTGTTCATTATTATGTTCTACGTCTTGTTTATTGCTTATTATTCATGCCATGGATAAATTGTATATTTTGAGTGAGCGTGGGACTTGTCCATTGCCACATTTCTTGTATTTGAATCCTTGGCATTTATGTTGTAAAATGGTCCATCTTTATTGTAAAATGGCCATGATCTTAAAGACTTTGTAAAGGATGCATTATTGAATGAAAATGCATGATGGAAGGGCCTAGAGCCTACATTAGGGTATGTGTAAGGTTTGTGTGGAGTATTAAGGTGTTAGGAAGGGATTCCATAACTCTTTTTGGGCTGAAAATGCTGTAATCTGTCATTTTTACTGCATAGTAATCGATTATCCAAGCATGGTAATCGATTACCATGCAACAGGGGACGAAATAAATGCTACTGTCTGCCTGGTAATCGATTACCAGAGGCTTGGTAATCGATTACCAAGTGGAGTAATCGATTACCCGATTACCCAAGCTTGGTAATCGATTACCAGAGCACAGGGGATAAAAATTTGGCTACTGCCTCATTTTTGACTGGTGGTAATCGATTACCACCCATTGGTAATCGATTACCACAGTGTAAATTTTGAAAATTCAGGTTTTTCTAGACTAAAAGAAAGGGGCTTAACTTAGTGTGTAGAACTCCAAATGGGGCGCGGTTTGAAACCACACGTAGCTAATGTAAAGGACTACAACATGTGAAGATGAGAGAGTAACTTAATAGGTTTAAATGAGTTGAATAAAAAGAAAGATTAGTGATGTTAGTAAACTGAATGATTCCGCGAGTTGCATTTACAATTATAGTGTTGATTTAATTGATTACGGAAAAGGTAATTGTTATGAAAAGGAATATGATAAAAGAAAAAAGTTGCCCGTAATTTAATTAACCCAATTACTGTGATTGTAACTGCGCTTAATATCATAATCAATGTTAACAATACCGGTACGTAACGGGCTGTTACAGTTAGGTCTTTATTCTTTTACTAAAAGCCCATTTGAGCTTGTGTATAAGAAAAGCACAAGAAGTCTAGGTTAGGTTTTTCTGTTGGAAGTTGTTCCTCCTTTAATGCTTGGCTCAAGTACCAAGAGGTTGGAACTTTCCATTTTTTGGTGCAAGGCTCCATGTTCATAACCTTTGAGTGGTTCAATGTCTCTCCATAATTGAAGGTGCAAGGCTCAAGGGACACATCCTTTGAGTAGTTCAATGTCTAGAATCATCTCCCTCCCCTATATAAGCTTGTAGTGGGTGAGGTTTAGAGATATGAGAGATGAGATGAAAAATACCTCTAGAGAGAAGTTTGAGTGAGACCTCTTTAGGAAAGTTTGATATTACCAACATTGTAGGTGAAGTCTGATTGTACCTCTAATAAAAGACTAGGGATGTTTGACTGTTGTAACCCATTATTCTTATAGTGGAAGTTTGATTCTGGAATAGTGTCACGTGGGTTTTTACTTCTTCACATTGGAGAAGATTTTCCCACATTAAATAAATTGCTTGTGTTCTTCTCCATTTCTCTCCTCTTGTATTTTTGCCACGTTAAACAAATTGCTTGTGTTCTTCTCTATCTCTCTCCTCTTGCATTTTACTATTTCGCTTTCGCAATTGACTTGAGGGTTCGACTTAACCCAACAGTGGTATCAGAACCCAACTTCGAAGGGTTCTGAAGGAGACAAGATGGAGACCAATGGCATAACTCATGACGGAGATAGGTTCAAGCTGACCGCGGACAATTTCACTTATTGGAGACCAATGATGGAGGATCATCTCTACTGCAAAGATTTACATGAGCACATTATCCTTGATGAGAGACCGACAAACAAAACCAATAAGGAGTGGGAGATCCTGAGTCGTAAGGCGGTAGCTACAATCAGGAAATACATAGACAAAAGCCTCTTTGAGCATGTGTCCTAGTTCATAAACGCGTATGAATTATGGAACAAATTAGAGTCCATGATTCAAAAGAAGGCTCCCAAGAACAAAGCACACCTGGTTCGCCGACTTGTGAAGCTGGAATACAAGGACGACATGAGCATGATTGAACACGTCAACACCTACAAAGGGATTGTGAATCAGCTGTCAAAAGCTGAGATGAAAATTGATGACCAGATGCAGGCTTTATTGTTGTTGAGCTCGCTGCCAGAAAGCTGGGATACTCTGGTGGTGACTTTGAGTAATTCGGCTCCAGAAGGAAAATTGAAGATGGATGCCGTGACAGACAGCCTCCTGAATGAAGAAGCCAGGAGAAGGGAACGAGGTGTAACCAGCACATATGAGGAAAACATGATCGAGAATAGAATAAAGTCTGACGTCCGGGGTCGTAGTAAGAGTCGGGGTCGTGACAGGCGTGATATGTCTAGAGGACGGTCTAGGCCAAAATATGAGATGAAGTGCTTCTATTGTGGGAAGCCCGGTCACAAGAAGACGGATTGCAGGACTCTACAGAATGACGAGAAGAATGGCTCTGTGAAGCCGGATTAGATTATTCCCAAGAAGAGGGAAGACAAGAGCACTACTGCGGTGGCTGCCAACTCGAATGCTGAGATATTTCTCCTAGGAGAAGGCAATTACTTGAATGTTGCATATGATGATTGCACATGGATTTTTGACTCTGGTGTCTCCTTCCACGTTACTCCACACAAAGGATTTTTCTCCTCTTATCGAGGTGGTGATTTTGGAGTCGTGAAGATGGGAAATCAGGTGACCAGCAAAATTGTTGGTGTCGGTGATGTAACCTTGACCACAGATGTTTGGTACCGAATTGTGTCGAAAGATGTAAGGCATATTCCTGACATATGACTAAACCTAATCTCGGTAGGCAAACTTGATGATGACGGGTTAGTGAACTATTTCGGTAGTGGTAGATGGAAGCTGGCCAAGGGAAACTTGGTTGTTGCCCGAGGTAAGAAGGAAGGCTCCTTATATGTAATGCAAGGAAAGATAAATGGTGGAGAAGCCAATTCTGTCCGAGATGGACCTAGCTTGGATTTATGGCACAAGCGCCTCGGCCATATGAGCGAGAAAGGACTCCAAATCCTGATCAAGAAAGGATTATTGACCGGGTTGAAAGGGCAAGCGTTGGAGAGTTGCACGCACTGCCTAGCTGGAAAGCAGCACCGAGTTTCGTTTGTGAAGCCGGATCAACCCAGGCGACGCAGGTATATTCTTGACCTTGTCCATACTGATATTAGCTCCATATCGGAGAGATCCTATGGTGGGGCCTAATATTTTTTTTTCTTTTATTGATGATCATTCCTGCAAAGTGTGGGTATATTTGTTGAAAACTAAAGACTAGGTACTCCAATCCTTTAAAGAGTTTCATGATATGTGGAAAGGGAGACTGGTAAGAAGCTAAAAGTGGTTCGATCTGACAACGGTGGTGAGTACCGCAACCTATTTGATGCTTATTGTAGAGCGACCGAGATTCGACTTGAGAAGACGCCCCCCAAGACTCCGCAGCTTAATGGACTTGCTGAAAGAATGAACCAGAAAATTGAAGAGAATGTCCGAAGTATGTTGTCCAATGCCAGATTGCCGAAATCTTCCTAGGGAGAAGCCGTCAGAACTGCTGTTGACTTGATCAACCTTTTACCATCATGGCCACTTGAAGGAGAAATTCCAGAAGAAGTCTGGACAGGTAGGAAAGTGGCCTATGATCACTTGAAGGTTTTTGGATGCCAAGTTTTTATGCATATCCCTAAAGATGAAAGGGCAAAGCTCGATACAAAGAAAAAGGAATGTATTTATCTTGGTTCACCAAAATCTGAGCTTGGATTTTGACTTTGGGATCCAATCAATAAGAAGATAGTGAGAAGCCGAGATGTGATTTTTCATGAAGATGAGACCATTCATGACATGAAGAATCCATCCCTCCTGTCCGAGCTGAACTAGGGGGATAAAATCAAGAGAATGAAGAAAATGATGACCAGCAACAAGCTGATGATGATCAAGACACTGAGGTCCGAGTTGATGATGAGATCTGGGTTGAGAATGATGAACCGGGTGCTCAAGCTGAAGAATTGCCGAGATATCCAACTCGAGAAAGAAGACCCTCTACAAGGTACCCACATGATGAATACACCATTGTTGTTGAAGACGGTGAGCCTCAGAGTTATGATGAGGCTGTGACGAGCTTAGAGAAAGAAGAATGGGAAAAGGCAATGCAAGACGACATGAAGTCTCTGCACGAAAATCAGACTTAAGAGCTAACTGAGTTGTCTGAAGGAAGACGAGCTCTGAAAAATAAATGGGTCTACAAAATTAAGAATGATGAGAACGGGCAGAAGCCGAGATATAAAGCTCGAATTGTAGTGAAAGGCTGCAATAAGAAGAAAGGAGTAGACTTTGAGGAGATTTTTTCTCCTATGGTGAAAATGATCTCGATCCGAACCGTGTTAGCCATGGCGGCCTCGATGGACATCGAGGTAGAACAAATGGATGTGAAGACGACATTCCTTCATGGAGACCTTGAAGAAGAGATATATGTGGAGCAACCTGAGGGGTTCCAAGCTCCATAAGAAGAAAACTTGGTATGCCGGTTAAAGAAAAGTTTATACAGCTTGAAGCAAGCACCTCGGCAGTGGTACAAGAAATTTGAATCTTTTATGACAGATCACAAGTTTGTGAAGACTGAGGTCGACCATTGCATATTTATGAAGAGGTATGGGGCCGGAGATTTTCTGATTTTGTTGTTATATATTGACGACGTGCTTATTGTAGGGAAAGACAAATCGAGGATAGCCGCCCTGAAGAAGGCGTTAAGCTCATCCTTTGCGATAAAGGACCTCTGTCCTGCAAAGCAGATTCTCGGAATCAAGATTATCTGAGATACAGAAAAGAAGCTACTGTGGCTAAGTCAAGAAAAATACATTGAGAAGATTTTAAAAAGATTCAGCATGGACAAAGCCAAAACAGTGAGCACCCCCTTAGCCGGACACATAAAGCTGAACCAGAAGCAATGTCCGAGATCTAATGAAGACAAAGATGAGATGTTAAAGATCCCATACCAATCTGTCGTCAGAAGATTGATGTATGCAATGGTTTGCACTAAACCCGACTTGGCATATCCTGTTGGAATGGTGAGTCGGTATCTGTCAAACCCTGGCAAAGAGCATTGGGAAGCAGTGAAATGGATCTTCAAGTACCTTAGAGGTACGACTAATTATGTGCCTCTGGCATATGTGATTTTCCAAGCTAAACATAATAAGGATTAAGTCATAAAAGAGCAGTTTTTGTACATATTTGCTTTATATATTGACTTTTCCATTTCAGTGTTATTTCTCATTTATTTGTTATTTTTATATACGAAAAATAGAAGGAAAATTTGAAAATTGAGAAATAAAGATTGCCGCAAGAGTCCGCGCGGATGGTGGCGCGAGGCCGCGCCAGTTCTCTGCCATTTTCCAAAGTTTTGGCGCGATTCTACGCTGTGGTGGCGCGATTCCATGCCAGTTTGAGGAAAGACCTGACTGCGTGTTTTGAAGGGAAATTTTAGAACGACATGCGAGAAAGAATATAAAAGGATGTTGAATAGACAAAAAAAAAAGACGATTAGAGACGGCAGTGCTTCAGAGAGAGAGAGAGTTCTTGAGAGAAAATCTTGTTCATCTTTTGTTCTTCCATTTTCTATTCCAGTTTATGTTGGATTTGTGTATGTTAGCCATGACCATGGTTGGCTAGTACTCTTTATTGAAGGGATTGATGTTAAGAATTTAATTAGACATATTGAATAGATATATGTGTATGTGCAAGTTGTAGATTAAGTGAAGAAAATGAATTGAAAAAGAAATAAAACCCTTGACTTTTCCTTATAGATTCGGCCTATAGGGTAATTTAGGGATGAATTAGGTTACATTTTATCTTATTAATGTGTTGAATTTCCAATGCATGTAACAGATAAGATTAGGAAGTGAAATGACTTGGGAATTGTTGAAAAATATCTTGGTTCCCTTTATGTGTTGACACGACTTTGTGAACACAAATAGGCAAAGTTAGGCTTAAAATTGTTATGAGAATATATGCATAATTTAGGGGCTTTGTGTGGATTCTAGGAATTATGAGTTGTATCCATTGATTTGATGCAAAAATTCCTAGTTTTCCCTAGGTGTTGTTTCGGCCATTTAGGCTTTGTGGGGGGCTTGGAATTGTTAAAAATTATAAATGATATTTTAGAAGCTTAGTGGGGTTATTCTAGGACCCCATGTGAGTAGGAAATCATGAAGGTGCTTGTGGTTCATGTAATTATCTTTAAAAGGGTCTAATAAAGAAATTGGGAAAATTATGGTCTTGACTTGCGTATTGGCATATATGTGAAGAAATGAAAGTAAGCAATAAGATATATGCCTTGTGTAAATTTCATGGCATTGTAGCATTTTATTGACTTTGTTTTGAATTCTTTCTCTAGGAGTGCCTAGGGACTGAGAGGGTTTGAATTTCCTTTGGAGCTAAATAGCTAACTTGTGTTACAAGTGGTAAAGCTTCAAGAGCTATATGGCATGTATATGATTTGTACATGTTTTCTGTTTTGATGCATGTACAATTATGTATTCAGGCATGTTTATATTACGATGTAGTATTTAGTTATATGCTTACCTGTTGGATTTGCATGCTGTTAGATATAGTGGCACGGAGCCAAGCTATGTATGCGGCAATGGATGGGTATATAGTCCTATATGGATTTCTGGTGTTTTTGAAGTCATAGATGGTATAAACTGTTTATCAGGAACCCTTGAGATCGGGATTTGCAAATCCTCAGTTGTCCGATTTACAGAGATTACTATGCTCGATTTTCGTCTTCGTCATATAAGAATTAAATTAGGAGAAGTATGCAATGTGGGATATCTTGTGAAGACTGGTTAAAGAAAAAGAAAAAGTTTGCTCGTATTTTCGTAAGTTAAGTCTCGTGCTGTTTCTGTTTGTATCATATGTATGTTAATTGAACCGGCTTGAGACGGGGATGTTAAAATGTAAGTTTTCCCTCCTACATATATATATGTGTGTGTGTGTGTGTGTGTGTGTGTGTGTGTGTGGGTAGACCCGAACCGATTTTTTTGAAAAACCGAACCGAATTGGTTTGAACGGTTCGGTTCGAAAATGGTTCGGTTCGGTTGGAAACAGTTTTTTTAAGTTCGGAACCGATTCGGGTCGACCCTATTTTGAAAAGAAAAAAAATTTAAAAATTTAAAAATAAAATAAAAATCAATTTGGTTCAGTTCGAAAAGAGTTTGGTTCATGAACTAGTTCTTTAAAAACTGGTTCGGTTCATGAACTGGTTTTTAAAAATAGGTTATTTTAAGTGCAGTTCAGTTCGGTTCATGGTTCGGTTCAGTTTTTTGATTATTTTGCACAGCTCTATGTAGCATATATACGTACGTATATACATATATATATATATATATATATGTGTGTGTGTGTGTATATATATATATGTGTGTGTGTATGTGTATATGTATATATATAGATATATATATGGGAAAAACTATTTTCATGCCACATGATGTAAGTTTTTCCTCCTACACACCCTTCGATAACCGTGTCATTTTTTCTTTTCTTTTAATTTTTTATTTTTTCAAGTGGTGGAGCCCACAAATTTTTCTTTATGACATGAGATAACTTATTTCCTTTAGCATGAGATTAATAAAACCTTATATATATATATATATATATATATATATATATATATATATATATATATATATACATACATACATATACTTTTTGGGGCAAGATATACTTACCACCAAAAAAGTTTACAATCTTTACAACTAATTTAATCATCGTTGATTTCCGTCAATCTAACTGTTATAATTTATTGGAATTGTTGGGAATTAATAATTAATTAATAAATACGACCCGATAAATTATAACCGTTAGATTGATAAAAATCAACGGTGATTAAATTGGTTATAAGGGCCGTAAACTTTTTTGGTTGATAAGTATATCTTTTCCCATTCTTTCTTATGTTTTTGAGCCCTTACGGTTGTTAGATTAGAAAACTGGAAATATTTAATGCCAAAATACTCCTTCCCTTCCTTTGGCAGAGTAGAGTTGATCCAAGGATATTCCACAGTAGCAGAGAAAAAAAGGGAACATCACATCTACACAAAGGGAAATTCTTGCGGATCTGCGGAACAGGTATACTATTATATTGCAAAGAACAATGATGATTTATCGTGTTCCAAACTGCAACGGTTTTTACACTTCCATAGACCCAATTGCGCCAAGAGATACAAGAATTATAGCAATTTGTTTTAGTAGAAGGATTATAGCATTTTAAAGTAATCTAACTTGGCTAACATCAAATAGGTTCAGGTTCAACAGCAATCAATACTTCGCATCAACCAGTAAGCAACAAAAACATTGCAAATCATGCCATATAAACATATCATGTTACCAAACTCATCCATTTAAACGGTAACTTCTTCCGCGGAAAGCAATTCCATCACCCTGATTTTGCTGTTGTGGGGAGGAACCATTCCTATTAGTTTGCTCTGCAGTGCTTCTTGTTGTTGTTGTTTGAGTCCCACCAAGACGGTGGCTTCTTCCTCTGAATACAATTCCATCTGTTGGATTTGATTGCACTGGGGCATTTATTTGGGTACCCTCTCCCCAATATGCCACTACTTTGTGACTGGTGTCATGCATAATTAAGGATTATGAAAATGCATCAACCTAACATAAACTTTAGAAATAACATGCACCAAAAAAGAACTTGGTATAGTAAATGATATTCAATTTGAACCAACGACAATCTCTTGCTCCCTCCCTAACTCTAGCTTGGACCATTCCGCACTGAACGTAAGGTTTTTTGGAGATATTTCAATCGGTTCATCGCTTTGCGACTAGTTTGATTTGGAGTAAGTCCTGGGATTAAGATTTTAAACTCCTCCTAAAGACGATAGAATACATGCTCTCACCTCCACCTGCTCAGTGTGGTATCACTATAATGTAGAACTTAAAATAAAAACAACTATTTTCTCGTGGAGAAGACAAAACTTGTATTTCTCTTTTCTTGTGATATGTTGCTTACAATATGGATTAGTTTATATAGGCACTAGATTGCCTTTTCATGAACCAAAACATTAAATTAGCCATAAACCACAAAACTAAACTTCTAACTCTTGGCCTCTCTAACTCTTGGCCTCTCTAACTCTTGGTCTTTCACTTTCTCACAACTCTTGGCCTTTCACTTTCTCACAACTCTTGGCCTTTCACCTTCTTACAACTCTTGGCTTTTCACTTTCTTACAACTCTTGGCCTTTCACTTACCTAAACACATGACTACTTAATTAAGACTATTAAATATAAAACTAACAAAACATTTAAAGTTTATTCAACAATTCTCCTTCATAAACTTAAATGGTTCTGCCATCTTTCATCCCAAGCATCTTCTTGTAATTGTTGAGCAGCAACGTCGGCAGTGGCTTTGTGAAGATGTCCCCGACTTGCTCTTGACTGGTCACGTGTGTTAGCTCCACATTTCCTTCCTTTACTTGATCCCGGATGAAGTGAAATCGGACGTCAATATGCTTGCTTCTTTCATGATTTACCGGGTTCTTGGCTAGCTCTATAGCCGACTTATTGTCAATTCGGATCACAGTTTGACCGACTTGTTTTTCCTCCAACTTGCTTAGCAAATTCCTGAGCCACATTGCATGACAAACACACCAAGATGCAGCTACATATTCAGCTTCACATGTTGACAGTGTCACAATAGGTTGCTTCTTCGAAATCCAGGTGAATGTCGTGTTGCCCATGAAAAACACATAACCAGTCGTGCTCTTTCGATCATCTACGTCTCCACACCAATCACTGTCAGAATATCCAATCAACTTGTATTTTGCCGAGCTCGAGTAGTGTAACCCGTGTGAAACTGTACCTTGAACATACCTCAGAATTCTCTTTACCGCCTTCCAATGTGTGTATCTCGGCTCCTCCATGAACCGACTTACAATGCCGACACTTAACGAGATATCCGGCCTCGTGCATGTGAGATAACGTAGGCTTCCCACCAAACTTCTGTACTTGCTTGCATCAACACGGTCTCCTCCATCAAACTTAGAGAGTTTTGAACCGGGTTCCATTGGTGTTGAAACTGGGTTGCAATCTTCCATCTTGTACTTCTTCAAAATCTTTTTTGCATAAGCCTCCTGTGACACGAAGATTCCCTTCTCATTTTGTTTTACTTCCAAACCAAGAAAGAACTTCATCAAACCGAGATCTGTCATTTCGAACTCTCTTGTCATTGTGCTCTTGAACTCTTGTATCATCTTGGCATTGTTTCCCATAAAAATGAGGTCGTCAACATAAAGAGCCACAATTAACAAGTCTCCTCCATTTTTCTTGACATAAACAGCATGTTCATATGGACATTGTTCAAGTCCATTCTCCTTGAAATATTTGTCAATACGAGCATTCCATGCCCGTGGTGCTTGCTTCAACCCGTAAAGTGCTTTCTTCAATCTCAGCACCTTCTTCTCTTCTCCTGTCTTCATGTAGCCCGGCGGTTGTTCCACATAAACTTCTTCTTCAAGAACACCATTCTGAAATGCCGACTTTACATCCATTTGATACATTGGCCATCTGTATTGAGCAGCCTGTGAGATGAGTAGCCGAATTGTCTCCATCCTTGTAACAGGGGCAAACACCTCGTCATAGTCAATTCCAGCCTTCTGCTTATAACCTTTTGCAACTAGTCGAGCTTTATATCGTTCTATCTCCCCTTGAGCATTCATCTTCTTCTTGAACACCCACTTCACTCCAATGGGCCGACTTCCTTCTGGTAGCTCGGCTAACTCCCATGTGTTATTTCGGTCAATGGCTTCTATCTCCTCATCCATGGCATCTTGCCATTTCTTATCTCGGATGGCTTCTTCAAAACTTATGTTCTCAGAGTCTGCAAGAAGACAAACAAAATGTACCTCACTTGTTGACTCATATATGTCTTGTATGCTTCGCATCCTGGGTTGTCGTACCTCATCTTCATCATCAGAAGCTTCAGGACTTGCCGAGTTGATAATTTGTGTTGAGATTCCGTCTTCAAAGTTTACCTCAGAAGAATTGTTCCAGTCCCACTCATTTGCTTCATTGAGCTTTACATCTCTGCTTACTATGACTTTCTTGTTGACGGGGTCAAACAGCTTATACCTTTTTGTTTTTTCATCATATCCAATAAAAACATATTTCTTGCTTTTATCCTCGAGCTTGGTTCTGAGCTGGTCCGGTATGTGTGCATAGGCTATACTGCCAAAAACTCTGAGATGAGCCACTGAAGGCTTTTGACCGCTCCATGCTTCCTGTGGAGTTTTATCATCCAAGTTTGAATGTGGACATCGGTTCTGCACATACACAGCACACTGCACAGCTTCCGCCCAAAACTCCTTCGGCATCCTTTTGTTCTTCAGCATTGACCGAACCATGTCAAGAATAGTCCGGTTCTTCCTTTCAGCCACGCCATTCTGTTGTGGTGAGTATGGTGCTGTTAGAAACCTCCTTATCCCCTGTTCCTCACAGAAAGACATAAACGCTGTTGAGGTATATTCCCCACCTCTGTCAGACCGCACCGATTTGATATAGCTTCCTGTTGCCTTCTCAATCATCACCTTGAACCTTTTAAACACATCAAACACCTCGGACTTCTCCTTCAGAAAGTAAACCCAAGTTTTCCATGAGAAATCATCAATAAAAGAAATAAAATACTTCTTACCGCTGAAGGAACCCGGATTGACGGGTCCACACAAGTCGATATGTATTAGTTCCAGAGGTTGCTTAGCCCGGAATCTTGCCATCTTCTGAAACGTGGTCCTAGCATGCTTGCCAAGTACACAACTCTCACAAAACTTTCCTTCAAAGTTGATGCCAGGTAACCCTTCCACCATCTTCTTCTTTGCCAACTCGGTTAGACCACCATAATGTAGGTGACCAAACCGGAGATGCCAAAGTGACGCCTTATCTTCCACCTCGGCTTGTAAACATTCAACCTGTATACATTTCAGATTTAGTTTATACATACGATTCTTACCCATTTGAACCCGAACTATCAGCCGACCTTGCTCATCTTTCAAATACAATACCCGGTCTTTCATAATAACCGAGTAACCTTTCTCCATCAGTTGACCCATACTTAAAATATTGCTTTTTAGGTCGGGTACATAGTACACATCTCGAATTGAGCCAATTAACCCGTCCTTTTGTAGGAAACAGATCGTACCTCGGCCTTTTACCTCAACCTTTGAGGCATCCCCGAACGAAACATGTCCGGTTTCCACCTTTCTCATCTCTTTGAAGAAGTCCTTATGTCCGCACATGTGGTTGCTCGCACCCGTGTCAAGATACCACTCCATGTCATCGTCTGGACTTCCTTTACTGTGTGTCATTAACAAGACACCATCCTTCATCTCGCCTTCTGTGGCTAGGTTGGACGTCTCCTACACCTTTTTCTCCTCTCTGCATTCTCTTGCGAAATGTCCGACTTTGCCACAGTTGTAACACTTGTCCGAGTTACAATCTTTTGCATAGTGACCAAACTTTCCACATTTGTAACACTCGATGTTTGAATAATGTGACCGACCTCCTCGTCGACCTCGTCCTCTTCCTCTCTAGTTTTGTTGATTTGACTGTCCTACCTCATCACTATACACTTCTTGACTTCGGCCTCGACCTCTACCACCACGGCTAGTACCTCGTCCACCGCGGCCACGTCCTCTACCTCGAAAATTTTGAGAATAGAGCATCTTCTCATCTTTAATTGTTGCTTTGGTCTGAAGTGCCTGCTCAAGAGTTTCCTCCTTCTTCTTCTTTCTTTGTTCATGCGCTTCAAGGGAACCCGCCAACTCGTCAATGGTGATTGTAGACAGGTCCTTGGACTCCTCTATGGCACAAACCACGTTTTCGAACTGGTCTGTCAAAGATCTCAAGATTTTCTCCACCACTCTGGTGTCAGGTATATCTTCTCCATTCCGTTTTAACTGGTTCACAATTCCTTGAACCCGGGCAACGAACCTGGATACTCCTTCCGTGTCCTTCATCTTCATTCCCTCCAACTCGGCACGAAGGGTTTGAAGTCGGACTTGTTTAACTCGGTTAGCTCCTCTATAGACATTTGCTAAGATGTCCCAGGCTGCCTTTGAGGTCTCACAATTTGCTATCTTCTCGAACCCGGATTCGTCTACAGCTCGGAAGAGCATGAATAACGCCAGCTTGTCTTTTGCACGCGTCTCTTTCAACGCTTTGGTTTGAGCCGCCGAATGGCCTCCAGTGTCCTGTGGTTCTACAAAACCTGCTTGAACATTCTCCCAAGCGTCTTGGGATCCGAGAAGAGCCTTCATCTGGATGCTCCAATTCTCGTAGTTCTCCTTCGTCAACTTAGGTAGTGCCATATCACTCCCCCTCTCCATAGCTCTGATACCAATTTGTGGTATCACTATAATGTAGAACTTAAAATAAAAACAACTATTTTCTCGTGGAGAAGACAAAACTTGTATTTCTCTTTTCTTGTGATATGTTGCTTACAATATGGATTAGTTTATATAGGCACTAGATTGCCTTTTCATGAACCAAAACATTAAATTAGCCATAAACCACAAAACTAAACTTCTAACTCTTGGCCTCTCTAACTCTTGGCCTTTCACTTTCTCACAACTCTTGGCATTTCACTTTCTCACAACTCTTGGCCTTTCACCTTCTTACAACTCTTGGCTTTTCACTTTCTTACAACTCTTGGCCTTTCACTTACCTAAACACATGACTGCTTAATTAAGACTATTAAATATAAAACTAACAAAACATTTAATGTTTATTCAACACTCAGTTCCCTTGTGCCAACTGAGTTACCATCATTTGCACTAAATCTAAGACTTTTTACTTATAACAATAAGGAGACTCGTTATAATAAACAGTTCTAATCTTATCCTCGAGGTGATTGGACTCATGAGTCCTTGGCTAAAAGGGAGTGTCCATGGGAGGAGAGAAATATCATCAATGGACTAGGTGACAATCCACAATAATAAGTGAACTTGATACCACATCTTAATTCAGAACATTAAGACATTAGATTTATGGGAAAAACTACTATTATGTTGCATAAGAGTAGTTTTATCTTCTACACAGAGAATGTGTTTCGAACGATATAATTCATGGACCAGGGTGTTGAAAGAATAATTTGTTTTCTAAATTATCATAAGAGCATCTTGAAATGGAATATGTTAAGTGTAAAAAGAATGAGAGCAATTTGATATAATCTTATTGACCTAAAGGAACCTGATAAAAGAAAGGATACATCCACAGAGGAGTCTTGAGCTTGAACTTCCCACCAGCAAGAGGATGAAGCACTGTTAAAAAGTAATATAGGTGTCCTACAAGCATCCCTAGGATGTTTGGCTTTAAACGATTTCCAAATATTAAATCCAGAGCTAGCAAAGCCCATGGAAGGTAAAAACCCTGCACAAAACAGAAGTTTAATAAAAGCTTGATAGTTCCATTTATGAATGGTTTAAGTATAATAATTCTAAAACATTATTAATAATATGACAGATTTTACATATATAAAGGGTAGTCATTTTAGAGGATGTAAAGTTGTGTCATTTTAAGAGAGAGAAAGAGATAGATAAAGCAGGAGAGAGTTGACAAAAAAAAATAAAGATGTGGGTCTCATCTCTTTGTAAAAATAAAAGGATATAAGTTGTGTCATTTAAAATGCTAAACACTTTTCCCATAATTAAATTGCATGAATGTTAATATATTAAATTAAAAGTATTAACATATTTCACCAAAAAAAAAAAAAAATATTAACATAAGGTCTTTTCTTATCTTTCTTAACTCACATGAGAATCAAATTCTTTTTCAAACCTCCCTAGTTGCTTTATTTTTATTCTATTGATCTTGTCAAGGGTAGGATTTGGGGAGACAAACTGAAAAGTCGTGTTAAATATTTTTTACTTAAATGTATTAAGAATTAGTAGAGTTAACTTAAGCAGGAATTTCTTTGCCCTCATTTTTGGAGGCTGAGGAAGGGGAGGAATATAAACGGGAAAAAGTAATATTAAAATGAGGAATTTCTTTGCCCTCAATTTTTGAGACTAGCGAGAAGGGAAGACAGAGGAAAACAGAGACGGGAAAAAGCTAGCGGAAATAGTCTAAACCAAATGATTATAACTCAATTGGTGTCGGGGATTGAGCCGTTAGGGGTGAAAGTATAATATGTGTTTGATCCTCTTCACTATTATCTTTGGAGAGGTTTAAAACTTTAATGTTGTACCCGGAATTGGATTAATTGCTAAGCTATGAACCAATTTAATTGTCTCAAAAAAAATAAAAATTCAATTCAAGAACCAAACTAATTTCAAAAAATAACGGAGTTCTTGAACCAGTTTGAAAAAAATAGTTGGATTCTTATACCGATTTAAAAAATATAATATTTTTTATCCGTTCGAATCGGAATACAATTCATTTCGGTTCATTTGAATATTTCTTTTCTCACCCCAATATCTGCATAAAACTTCGTAGATTATAGTAATAGGTTGTATCTAAACGGACGATGCTGTTATTCTTGGTCCAAATATCATGTTTCTTCTTGTTACTAGATGATCCTGTATATATTGTGTGACATGTGCTTATGTTCTTTTGGGATGTTAAAAATATTGGAAAAATCTAACAAGATTTTGGTAAATTTGAAAGTATAAATCATTTTGAAATATTTTGTTAACTAGTATATACTAAGATAGATAGGCTTTTCAAGTTAAATGGCGTTTTTGTTTAACTTGGTCTTTAGTCCTTCATGCCAGGTTAAACCAAACAAAAGGCTTTCAATAAAATGTACTTATTATTCTAAGATGTGCCCTGAAGTTGATAATTAATGCAAAACAAAGAGCATAAGCTCGTAAAAAGATGGAATAAAGAACTTAATTCATGCAAGAGTTTACTAAGCAAGCATAATCTTTCATATATGTTAACTCTAAAAATAAGTTTTTTTTTTTTTTTTTAAGACACCAAGTCCTAATGGCTAGAATAATCTGATTTGAGGCTAGTTTGTATGAGTTTTAAAAAAAAGGACTTTTTATGCATTATTTTTTTTTAAAGTAATTTTTTTAAAAGATAAAGTTATTTTACGTTTGGATGTATGATTTGAAAATCACTTTTACATAAAAAAGTCGTTTGGATGTTAAAATAAAAAAATAAAATTTTATAAATAAAATTATAATAATGGAGAGATAAAATAACATGATCGTGGGATAAGGAGAGATAAAATAGATATGATAAGATAAAGTTAAAATTATATTTTAAAAATTTATATTATCCATTTCCAAAAAAAGTAATTTATATTATCTTTTAATTTCTGATTTTTTTCAAAAACATTCTTCCTAAAAAAAAGCAACATTTTAACTTTAATTTTAAATTTATTTTTTTAAAAATTTATTATCAAAATATTTAAAAATTCTCAAAAAACTTTTATTTAAAAAAAAAATTAGGAATAAAAGCACATGTCGTAACGGGGCAAGCCTCTTAAGCCCCCAGGAGTTGTCTCAGAAATCGAAGCCACAAAAAAAAAAAAAAAACAAATAGGCCAAAAACCTGATGTATCAGTTATGTGAAGATATTATCAAAATAAAGAAGCGGCGTTAGAGAATAAAAGTCAGTGGAAATTTTTACCTTCAATGACACGACGCCGTAAATGTTGATTCGTGCATTTGGAAACTCGCGGCTCCAAACGTAGGCGATCATGAAAACTAGCGAAGTTCCCAGGAATGGAGACCATAATAATGGCACAGCAGCCATCACCTAAGAGAAGGATCAAACTGTCAGCCCCTAAATATGCTTAAACAGTTGTACACTCTTCTAGTTAATATTGTTTAATAACATCCCATGATTAATGTGAGTTTATGTATGGGAGAAAGATTAGAAAGAGAGAGAAGTGAGTTTATGTATGGGAGAAAGATTAGAAAGAGAGAAGTGAGGGAGAGAGAGATTGAGAAAGAGAGAAGTTTCTTGCAAATGCATCAGATGACTTTTCTTACTTTCTTTATTACTATTTAAACATCAATTTTAAATTGCAGAATTAATAGAATACTAATTAATAATGCGGAAACAAACTAAAGCATGTGACTCCTATTACAGATAACTTCTATCCACGATAGCTGCACCTAGTGTATTTCTACTTGGGCTTCCTCAGGTGACATACTTGTCCAAGTATTGAGGACGTTTGGGCTTACGCTTGGGCTTGGTTGTAACATCCCTTGGTGGTTCAAAACGCGCCACCTTCTCGGGGCGTTGTTAAAGTGTCAACTGTCCAAGCCGTTCGATCGCTTGTGTTAGGTGACAAAAGAACGGTGGGAGA